>JAFNEN010001221.1:0-41037 GCA_019343175.1 Oedothorax gibbosus
CCTGCCCCCCCCCCTCATGGGACTTTTGGACACATACATTTTTGTGTTCGTATTGACATGTACTTTAAGATTTAGGTGTTTGCTTCTTGGGAATTACAGCATACAGCAAAAAACTAGGGGCTTGTAAGTAACACTTCATGACCTTTAATTACCACTCAATAAACCAATACATTTAAAAGTAATTATTATTTACCCTGTAAGATAATTTTAATAATTTTAAAATCTAAAAAGTGCTCTTATATGTTCTATGTTCACTATTTCCGCATGCGCGATTTTCTCAAAAGCGTTATTATGACATCCTCCAGGTACTTGGAAATTGAGTACCAAATTAAGAGTCCATATATTTTTTTCATTTTTCAGCAAAACCTTCTTCTTCTTATCCCCCTGGCCCAGGCATCCCTAGACCAGGTCCATAAGATCGAGCCTGGAGGATGTAATAATAAGGCTTTTGAGAAAATCGCGCATGCGGAAAAAGCGAACATAGAACATATAAGAGCACTTTTTAGGTTTTAAAATTATTAAAAAATTTACATCATTCCTAAACCTAAAAAGAACATTTTCTGTAAAAATTTTATTTATCTTGCACCAAAGTTTTTTAATAGTCTTCCGCTTCAAATACAATCTTTAGTTAATCTCACTTCCTTCAAAAACCAATTGAAAAATCTTTTGTTTGATATTCCCGATATAGAGAACTATTTTTGATTATGCATACTTCAATTATTGAAATAAAATAACTGTACAGTAATTCATTTTGTATTGACTAACCCTATTAAATATACCCCCGACACTTCTGTTGCCATAATAGTATTTTTTACTTGTAATTTAATATTTGTTCTTTTTTTGTGTTTGTAAATTTACATCCATGTCCTTTTGTACGTTCGCCAATATGGTCCTTGTGACCCTTGGTGTTCTATCTACTGTATAATTGATTTTGTATTTTTTCCCCTTCAAATTAATATCTGTTATTTTTTTGTGTGCAATAAAAAAAATTATTATTATTATTAAAATTACCTTACAGGGTGTATAATTACTTTTAAATGGTATTGGTTTATTGAGTGGTAATTAAAAGTTATGAACTGTTACACCCCCTAGTTTTTTGCTTTTTGCTGTAATTCTCAAGTGACAAACACCTAAATCCTTAAAGTACCAGTCAATACGAACACAAAAATGTATATGTCCAAAATTCCTACGGGGGAGGGTGTCATATTGCTGGCCCATGGCCTATAGGGCTTGGGTAAGAGAGAGAGAGAGATGAATGATGAATGGGTTTAAAAGAAAGGTTGGTTCCTGGAACCCAGATGAATTGTTTACTAAGAAACAGGTCTAGTTTGAGTGCACTTATATAATTTAAAATAAAGAGATGTGGAGAAATTATGTGGACACTACCTGGGTACTCTAATTTTCTAAGCAGTTCATTATCCCTATAAAATAGCATTAGGCAAATAGGAGTTCGGAAGGGACCGTTAAAAAGGTTTACTACAAGTTCCATTATATGCTAGCGTCATTATAGCGGAGTTCGACAGTTTTATCTTAACAATAGTTTAAAAAATAAACTCCATGGGCCAGATTTTCTCTGGGCCATCCTCCCCCTCCTCAAACAAACACTGATTGCCGGTAGCAAATACTCAGAAAGTCTGATATTAGTCTTGAAAATCATAGGTTACTTAAAGGAACGGATTATTCTAAAATCTATTCTGTTCTGGATATTTCTTTATAGGAGCAACAAAAATATTAATTTATAGTACTCATGGAGATCTTTTCATAGGCGCGACTTCACTGCAGGGCAGCGAAACTCGGATGGTTCTGTACATGTCGTTTTTCCTTTGGCGTCTTTTTGCGACAGAGAAGCAATATTATCTTAGTTTAAGCACTAAGAGTTTTCGAAAGTTGTAAAAAAATTGCTTTATTGTTCTTTAATGAGCTTAAAATGTGTCACCAAATGAGTTCTGTGTAGTTTACATACTTCGGAAAGAAAATTCTATGAACTTTAACTCATATTTTACTGTAAAATTGTTCATAAAAATTATTTTTTCAGAGAAAAATTTGTGAAAAGTATTGAAAAATTTCAAGGATGTTATTTTTAAATAAAATTTGTTTAAAATATAAGTTATAAAATAGGGTTTAATAACGGTATCCCTTTAAAATAGTGAAATCAGCGGTAATAGCTAAATATTTAAAAAAAAATTTAAAATATAATATACCAGATGTTTTTTAATTCTGAAATAATTTCTATTGTATTTACAGAAAAATGTAATACATCATTTTAAAGTAAATTTCATAAGCTACAATTTGAAGAATTTTCGAATCACAATTTTTTTTTTGAATTTTTTCAAATTTTTAATTTTAATAAGACAAATCAGAAGATGGTCTTTGTATTAATGGATTAATGTACCTTTCGGAAAACCTTCCCACGTAGAAAGCATAATACATCTATACAATATTCCATGGGGGAGTTTTCTTCTGGGCTCCTCACTGATTGCTCCCCTCTCCGCACTGACTGCGGATATAGCAAATACTCAAAAAGGATGTATAACTTTAAAAGCTTTACTTTGACATGTTGACATTGTGCTCTTTTTAGCTTCCGCACTACGTTTATAACGTTAAAAGTGGAAGGTATTATAATCGTTTATTCTGTCTGTCCGTCACCCACTTTCACAGAACGAACCGCAAGTCTCACAAACAAGTGGGATACGTCATTTTGAAGCAAAAACTCAGGCTATGCTACATCCCCAATTTCATTAAAAAATCTTCATTAAAATTAAAAGTATATTTAAAATTTAAATAACTAAAAATTTAATCTACTTTAAAATAACATGCAAATTCAATTTTTATTCAATATTTTCACTGTTGCCATTTCGTCAAACGTACGAGAAACTTTATTAAAAATAAAACTCTTGAAAACTCTTCCTCTTGTTTGTAGTACTTGCGGTTCGTTCTGTGAATGTGGGTGACGGACAGACAGACGAATGGACTGAGCAATTATAATACCTTTATCTTTTTACATAAACATACATACTTTTACATAAACAATTTTACATAGTCAAATATTCAGCGCATTAAAATTAGAAGATTTTGGAAATTTCAGAAAAAAAATTGAAATCGAAATACTTCAATTATTAAAAAAAAAAAAACTTCAAAATTTATTGCTCATTTCAAAGCATAAGAAGCCATTTTTATTAGAATTAAAGCGTTGCCATTCCCAACAATCGCCCGAGAAACTTTATTTTTTTAAATAATAAATTAAAAGAATTTTTTTTGCGACATTATCATTTAAAAATGACGTCAAATATATTTCACAAAGAGATTATTTGATTGTAGGTTGGTGTAAAATGTTTTGCTTCGATTTAAAAGACAGGAATATTACATATTTATTCTTTGAAATATAAATTGATTTAGCAAACGATAACTATTGAATTTTATCAAATAATTATGGAATTTTTAAAGACAATAAATGAAACTAGCAAAATTTTGCGTGTAAATGTTTAATATAGAATTAATACTGTTTTGACGCCTTTTTTACAGTTGAACACAATTGTTGTGTGGCAGGCTCTCCAAACCTGTGCAGATTCTGTTACAAACCTACTTTTTTTGTTATCTTCGTTGAGAGAGGGGGATTAGTATAACCATTCACTTGTTCGTTGTGGACGTAGGTTAATTTATTAAAATTTTCTATCTTGACAAACAGCAAGATAAATTGCTGAATCCTAGAATCTGTTACAAAAAGGCTTTCCCTTGCTGTCTTTCTCTATGGTCTTTCCACGAAACGTATCATTATGCCTCTTGTGATTCTTTACACAGTACAGCCTTGCATTGTAGCCTACAAAATGCTTTTGACTGATTATAATATAGGCCATTATAGGTAAGGCGACTGACTGTAAGTCTGGCCAGACAACAGAAATGCGCTAGTCCAGACAAAGCGATGAGTGCACACTTTCAATTCACGGATGATTGATGAAGGGCTTGCAAATGACAAACGATGTGAGGGACTACGATAACACTGGACAGATCAACACAACAAAAAAAAAAAAAAAACTTTTTCTGCCAAGCGAAATTTTGAACAGTTTTACCTTTATTTACTGTAAATGCTGATCCCACCGGAACCCCAATCCATTTCTTTTCATGATATATTTGCTTTGTTATTATATTACATGTACTTTAAACCTTTTATTTTTATTTAAACTGAGTTTAAAAATATTTTTAATTGATTTCATCGATTGTAAAAAAAAGGCTCAACTATAATAAATGTTTAAAATAGTAATACTAAAAACATGAAATTATTAACTTAATTTTTTAAATCTATATATATAATACTCTTATACGGCACACAAATTTCCTTATATTTCTATCTCTGGAATGGCAACTATCGAAATGAACAAAAATACTACTAATTTCAAAATGGCCGTCTGAAAACAAAACAAAAAGTGTTGCTTCAGGAATGGCTTGAAAGAGGGAAAAATAGCTATAAATATTATGCACAAAACATAATTCGATACGGCAGAAAAAAATTAAATGTATTTTTTTTTGAGAAAAGCACTACGAAATAACACAAGGATTGACAATTTCGGGAATGGCTGCAAAAGGCAAAAAAATGGAAAACAACCATAAATATTGTGTGGAAAATCAGAAAGTTTAAATTTAAACATGCATAATGTTTGAAAAATTAAATTATAATTTCGATTGACTGAACTACCAAACACAATTGTTATTAAAATAGGAAAAATTCAAATTGGTTTTAAATATAGGTTCTAAGCGTTGACGGCTACTATGGTTTCCAATTTATTTACAAATGGATCAACAGCGAAATAATTTCTCAAAAATAACCATTAATTTATAAGCATTAATTGGTAATTATTTTTTTAAAGGATACTAAAGGCGGTTAACCTAAGAGACCGTGTCCGGATTTGGCGCCAGTCGAAAAATGTCGCCAAGTCAAAATGACAACAAACCGTGCGTTTGCCAAGTCTGTAAAATGACAACAAATAATTACTTAAAATGCTGCTCAAAACTGAAACTGTCTGCTGAGAGAACATGAAAGATTTCCTTATTAAAAATTATCGTGGCATTTGCGATCGTAGATCGTAGCGCGATATTTTAAAATAAGAAAATCAGAACTCAACAGTTTGCTGCAAATTTAAAAACAATGCTCACAAAAAATATTTTAAGAAACGAGTTATTTTAATAATTAATGATTAATAGTATTTTAAATATATTAATACGATTTAAGAATTCTTACCGATGAAAGAAATGGACAGGATCAACTTATAAACAAAGTAGCAAAATAAATAATCTAATGCAAACAGGATACATAGAAAAAAACTGAACTATTTGATAGTTATTCGCTTTTAAAATACAATCTTTGGCATTTTTGTAGCCAATAATGGCTGCCCTAATACGAATTTGGTGAAAAAATTGCCGGACATGTTCCTTAAGATTAACCCTTAATGCTAGACTAAAATATTTCAATTAACGGTGAGCGAGCGAAGCGAGCCTGGATCGCGTAGCGATCCAAAGGGAACTGCGCAAGCAGTTCCCGGGGATTGGCGAGCGATAGCGAGCAGGGGGCGAGCCCCTTAGTTACTAATTATTTTTGGAAGAAGTAATATCTAATTTTGTAAGGAAATGTCTTCAGAAGAAGGAAACGAGGTAGAAGAATTTTTAAAACTGTGTTGAGGCCGTTATTCAATTTCCACTTATTTAAAAAAAATCTAGTTTGTATTAGTAACTGCCCTTTAGAACATACCTTAATAATCACATACAGTGTCTCCCAAAAGTGTGTACGTTCACCAACAAAATTTGCAGAAATTGTACTAGGGTGACAATTATTGGGCAAAAATGAAACTTTTACCATAGCTCCCACATTTATGTAATTTTCTAACCAGTAATTTTTTCATAATGACTATTAGATATATCTGTGGGGTACCATGGTTGAAATTTACTATTTCCTCTGTAGAAGTTGAACAAAAAATGAACGTGTTTCCAAAAATTACCCCGCCAATTGGGATAATTATTGGACAGTAGTTTTTAATCTGTTCTGCACAGTATTTAGACTAGCTATGAAGGGTAAATTGTGTGATATGGTGTGTACAATAGTACTGTGTATTTTATAACTATTTCACACTACATAGCTTCTGTAAAAATGTATAACAGTGAGATCTAGTAACAATTACCAAACATTTAAATTTCATCTTTTTTTCCAACTTCGAAACATTGCGTAGATGGTGTTTCTTAATCCCACAAATTATACCAAGTAAATGTCGGCATATTGGCGGTGCTGTCTGTCTTACCCCATAGCATGTCCAACAATTTCTCCGTTTTGTCCAATAATTACCCCATAGCTAAATATGCATGTAATAGCGTTACTATTCATTTTACAATGGCGTTTTTAAGCACAAACCACCTTCATAAACATATCTACTAAGACTAGACATTACAAAATTCAAGATCATGTAAAAGAAAGCAAAATTATATATACTCAATTTGGCATTGATAGAACAAAAGTTGAAACTCTTTTTTTTCAAGCTCTTTGGCTTATTAATATATTTTGTGAGTACTCCTCTACTCCCTTTATCTGAGCAATGCTAGACATTCAATTAACAAACTTTGGTTTGTTAGATGTAATAAATTAGGGAGCATTATGGTTTTTGGGTCCAATAATTACCCCGATTTTCCGTGTCCGTCACCCTATATATTTCGTAATAAACAATTCTATCAATTGAATATTTTTTAATCTTATCTTTGATTAGTTCTTAATAAAACTGAGTAATATTTTTTTTTAAATAAAAACAAGTAGTATTCTTTAGAAAAATAATGGAAAATTTCACAAAATTTGCACACAAAAGTCTTCGTACACCAAAACTTTGTATCTTTAAATTAATTACAAACATTTCTTTCGTAGCTAATTTCTTATTCTAATTCAGAAACACACTAAAATCGTTTGATTTCAGTATATATTTTCTCAATTTTTTTTAATTCTATTTTCTTTATTCTTAATAGATATGATGTACTTTCGCAAATAAACAAGTTTAGACGTTTCAAAAAAAATTTAATTTCATTTTAAATCTGGAAAATTACTTAGAGGAATCGCGATTGTAATTAATCTTAATCATTCAACTGTGCAAAGCATAACAAGTCGTCCTTAACTTCTGTCAGTTAGAGATCAACGAATTACGTGAGTAAATTTCTCAAAAATCCGTGTCTAAGTGTAGTAAAGTTTACTTCATATTGCTCTAATGAAACGCATGGGACATCCTGTGAAGCTATTTGTAGAATTCGTCGGATCGCTGGTATAAATGGCAGCACTGCACGAAAAAAAATGTTTGTTAGAAGGAAGAACAGAATTGTTCGACTTCTTTTTTTACCAAAACTATGATATAAATTAGCTAGAAAGCTACTGGAATAGCGTGTTATTTGCAAAAAGAGAGTAATTGTAAATCTTTGGTTCTGATGCGAATTAGAGGTGCGAATAAGATGTCACCAAATTAAATCAAAAATTCAACTGAAAGCAGTAATGATCGAAGAAGGAACAAAATTGGTGTAGAAATTACCAAAACTTTAGTCACATCTATGCCCAGATGCTTAAAAGCTGCTTTAAAGAATAAAAGATTTTCCTACTAAATGCTAAACAATTATTTAAAACAAAAATCGAAATTTTCAAAAGTTACTTTTTCTAAAGAATCTAAAGGGTATGATCACTTTTATGTCGTCTTTTTGTGCCATTTTATTCATTGTCATTTTTTAAAAAAAATAATTCGCATTGCAATTAAAATTTATTCTATACTGATTTGTTAAGAACTGTTTAAATATGCTATAGAAAAAGTTTCATACCAAAATAAAAATATATATAAGGGCGAATAGTTAGGTTTTCATTTATTCTTGATGGTGTACGATCACTTTGGGGTGACACTGTATATCAAATGGAGGGTTCAGAATACAATCGAACCAAGGCCATTATGGACTTGGTTCACTTGTATTCTGAGCTCTCCACTTATTTTGCTACATAAGTAAATGGAGAGCTCAGAATACAATCGAACCAAGTCTATAGTGAACTTGGTTCAATTGTATTCTGAACCCTCCAAATAAAGAGAAGAATGAATTTGTAGTACGAAAATCGTTTTTAAAACCATTTTACGTTTGATCTTTAAAGTCATCGAACGCATTTTGAGCAATGTCCTAAAATTATGAAAATGGAATTAAGAAGCAGAAAGCTGAATTTTTGCTTTAAAGTGCGAATAGTAACTTATACTGGGAGTAAAAATGTAATCTTTATACTTTGTGTCTATTTATGTTTATAAATTTCTTTAATATCTTCTAAAAGTAAGTCAATCTGTAGACTGTAAAAAAAAAATCATAAACGTTTCTGAATATATGGGTGCAGCTAAGGTGCATGTAATTTTTGGAAAGATTTTCTAGAATTTCAGACACCTCTTTCTCTAATATTCAGAAATATTTTAAGTTTTTTAAAAAAAACCCTTTTTAATTTCTTCTACTTTTTTCAATACATATATTCGATTTAAAGGATGACTGGAAGTAGGTACCACTTATTGTTTATGTAGACTAGGATGGGGGGGAATCCTTTGCGCATGCGTCGGAGAAATAGGGTATTTGACTAATTTTTTTATCATCGTAAATTGAGCGTCTGTACAAAATAAAAATACGACATTTTTTCTTTTTTCAAAATTTTTTCAAAAAAAGTAAAAAATTAGTTTTAAAATTTGGACGAAAAATTAAGCGCGAAAAAGCTTTCTGGCTGTCACGTGGTATCTGTGACATCACTATAGTAACTGTAAACAAACTTTGAAACACCATATTGGAATCTGCTTTAGGCAAATTTGAACTATCCACTTTTGTAAAACCGCCATACATTATCTCTAAATTTATTATTTTAATAGTAAACTAGATTAAATCAAGTTTAATTACAAAACAAAAATCATCACGCCTGTGAGATAATTATATATTTATTTAACTATGTGTATTAACTGCTGACCGTAACGGCAGCCCGGGTTGTTGATGCTGGTTGTTGAGATGCGATGCTGAGGAATAAAACAAGATGATTACAGTTGTAATGCATTTATTATGAAATTGAATATTTAAAACTTGACATGGTGTCAGACTAAAGAACCCTGAAGTAAAAAGTAGTCATGTTGTCACTTTAAAAGTGTGACTTAGGTGGATGTTTGAATAATTCGACGATTGCCGCACCACATGCTGAACTGTAGTGTTCATTGAAAATGGAATACTTCAAACAACCTTCTGAACTTGATTTCACCACAGATAACGTTGCGGAGAAATGGATTCAGTGGAAGCAACGTTTCGGACACTATCTATTAGCGTCAGAAAAAGACAAAAAGTCCGATGAGATAAAGATCGCGATTCTTCTCACCGTGCTGGGAGAGGAGGGTGTACAGCTCTTCAATACTTTCAAGTTTGATCCCGCTACCGATAAGGACATCTATGACAAAGTAATCTTGAAATTTGATGAACATTGTACACCCCGGAACAGCGTTGTGTTTGAACGCTTCAAGTTCTTTTCCTGCTGCCAGCAAGACGGCCAGCCGGTCGATGCGTACGTCACCCAACTAAAGACACTGGCCGCCAGCTGTAAATTTGAAAGCCAGGAGGAAAGCCTCATCCGGGACCGCATAGTTCTTGGAATCCGTGACAAGTCCCTGCAAGAACGTCTACTGCGTGAGGTGTCTCTAGACCTCGCTAAAGCCACCGACTTTGTGAGAGCAGCAGAATCCAGTCGGGAACAAATCCAGTCAATTCAGGAGAATACGCATCATCAGGTGGATGCTTTGAGGGCAAGAAGACAAGGTGACCAGATGATACAGAACTGTCCTCGATGTGGAAGGAGTCATAAGCGACTTCAATGCCCGGCTTACAACAAACTATGCAACGTCTGCAAGCGCAAAGGTCACTTTGCAGCTATGTGTTTCCAAACTGCCAAGCATCATGTGAATAATGACAGCAGAGTAGTCAACGAAGTTGCTACAAATGAGTTTGAAATGTGTAGTTTGTATATTGATTCATTAAATATAACTGAAGTGTATGAGCTGTCTAAAGACTCATGGTTACAGGTAATATTAGTACAAGAGAAACCAATTGTATTTAAACTGGATACCGGTGCTCAAGTCAATATTTTGCCACTGAATGTGTGTGAAAGATTAGATTTATTCAAGTATAGTAAATTGTCAAATACAAATTTTGTGTTAGAGGCTTATGGGAATCACAGGTTGGAACCAAAAGGGCTCCTAAAGCTCAAATGTTCAACTGATAAGTGTAAAAATGTTGAGTTGCCATTTACTGTTGTTGATGTAGAGGCAAATCCTATTTTGGGATTAAAGGCTTGCGAAACTTTAAAGTTAATCCAAAGAATTGATCAAGTGTGTAAAGTAAAGGAGGATTTATTACATAAGTATTCTGAGGTATTTGAGGGGTTGGGTAAGTTTCCAGGAGATCCTCATAACATCACTGTAAATAATGATGTTAAGCCAGTCATAAATCCACCCAGGCGCGTTCCCCAGGCCTTACACGAGCCTCTTAAGAACACTTTAACGGAGCTTGAAAGGGTGGGAGTTATTTCGCAGGTAAATAAACCAACAGATTGGGTTAGTAGCTTAGTCATAGTAGAAAAGCCAAATGGAAAACTGCGAATCTGTCTTGATCCCCGCAATCTTAACAAAGCTATCAAAAGAGAGCATTACATGATTCCATCGTCCGATGATATAATTACTAAACTGGAAGGAAAGCAATACTATTCAGTTCTTGACCTTAAAGAAGGGTTCTGGCAGGTACCTCTAGATAGTAGTACCTGGGACACTTTAGCGACGGAAGTGACGTCATCAGAGGAGGAGTCGGGTGCGCTCTAATCGTTCGGTATACACGTGACCGGAAGGGGCGTGGTCGAGGAGGAGTTGGGTACGCTCTAAGTGTTCGGAAGTATGATGTGGAGTTGAGTTGTTTTTTGGCTGAATGTTGAGTTGTAGGGGTGCTGCTTTCGTTTTCGCGTGACGTATAATAGTTTAGAAACGGTCTTTAATAGGTTATTGTAAAAGAACAGTTACTAGGAGTTGTTGATTGCGTAAATTTATTTTTCTGTAACAATATAATAAGCGATTTTCTACTGATTGTGGCGTCTGGTTATTTTTTTGGCGAAAGTTTAGAAAAAGGTCTTGCTATTATTAAAATGGGTTATTTCATGGGATGACGCTACCGAATGCAGCAACGTGGATTATAGGCTTATATATCGTTTTATGTATTGTATTATTACTGACATACATATTTACAGAATCTACAAGAATACCAATAGACTTTGTAATAAAACCTAATATTACATTGCAGCTCAACGAAACTGGTATTAATCATATTAGTTTGGCATAATTTTTAATATGACGATTTATATTTTTGTAAGTTAATATTCTTATTACTTTCAACGAATTATTATAAAATGACTTATTTTAAGTCCTATATTCTTCAATTATATATTTTTTTCAGAATAGGTGCAATATAATTCTTTCAAAGCCTTTACATGAAAAAGTCATTCAAAAGGACTACAATGTACAGCGAAATAACGACACGCATATTCAAACCAAAAAGTCTGTTTTCAAAGAATGGTGTTTAGATTATTCAAGTCATGTTGTACTCCTATGGTTATTAGGATGGAGAAACTTTTTTCTGTACAAAATTTCAAATGTTGCGTTGTATTTTATTATGTATAAATAAAAAAAAATGGATTTATTACTTTTGTTGTGTTTTTGTATAAGATGTTTTCAGTTGCACTTATCTTAAATAATCGAAACACTTAAACAGTCAGCCTAACAACTCTTATCGTGCACTAATTATCTATTGCATACATTACAATCGACAGGGCAATACTAACGCAAATAAAGTTAAAGAAAAACTTCGACTGAAGAAATATTAGCATCCTTGAAAAGAGATAAACTTATAAATCAAAGTATTATTCTCACACTTTATCTAATTTCTCGAGGTTTAAACGAGTAGTTAATAATTTTGAATAATTTTATACATAACATAGTATAAAAATTATCAAAAGTTAATTAAAAAATACATTTTTACAACTAATAAAACTTTATAGTGAATAAAGTCTGAATAAAATAAAGCCTAATTTCATAAGGTAATGACGAGAACCGTCTATAAACATCACATGTATCTTCCAAAATATCAAAGAATTTTATCGCCAAAACTTCCAACTTATCGCCAAACGAACGGAAAATAACGTTTAAGAACAAAAATAGCGCAAGTCAAAAGTAGAATTTTTTATTTTATTATTTTAAAAAATATTGAAAAACTTTTTTTTAAAAATATTTTTCTTTCAAGAAATCACTTTTAAAAATAACATTTCGAATATGTTTTATATTTCATTTATAATTAAAAAAAATTCTTTTAAATAATTTTATTATAATTTTTTTTCAATTTTCTTTCCTTTCAATATTTAAGCTTTAATAAACTTTGACTTTATTTTTTCTTATGTATCATTAACATTTTCGCATCAAATTTTATCATTAGCATTTTTGCATCAAAAATTTAAAATTTTTCTACCACACCTTATGATTTTTGATGTTAAATATTTTTTAATTGTACGGATGATTGAATAGAAATTGCGGCTCATATCTTCGATACGATTCTCGTATCGAAGATACGAGAAAGCCGCAATTTCTATTCAATCATCCGTACAATTAAAAAATATTTAACATCAAAAATCATAAGGTGTGGTAGAAAAATTTTAAATTTTTGATGCAAAAATGCTAATGATAAAATTTGATGCGAAAATGTTAATGATACATAAGAAAAAATAAAGTCAAAGTTTATTAAAGCTTAAATATTGAAAGGAAAGAAAATTGAAAAAAAATTATAATAAAATTATTTAAAAGAATTTTTTTTAATTATAAATGAAATATAAAACATATTCGAAATGTTATTTTTAAAAGTGATTTCTTGAAAGAAAAATATTTTTAAAAAAAAGTTTTTCAATATTTTTTAAAATAATAAAATAAAAAATTCTACTTTTGACTTGCGCTATTTTTGTTCTTAAACGTTATTTTCCGTTCGTTTGGCGATAAGTTGGAAGTTTTGGCGATAAAATTCTTTGATATTTTGGAAGATACATGTGATGTTTATAGACGGTTCTCGTCATTACCTTATGAAATTAGGCTTTATTTTATTCAGACTTTATTCACTATAAAGTTTTATTAGTTGTAAAAATGTATTTTTTAATTAACTTTTGATAATTTTTATACTATGTTATGTATAAAATTATTCAAAATTATTAACTACTCGTTTAAACCTCGAGAAATTAGATAAAGTGTGAGAATAATACTTTGATTTATAAGTTTATCTCTTTTCAAGGAT
Organism: Oedothorax gibbosus; assembly: GCA_019343175.1. NCBI lineage: Eukaryota > Metazoa > Arthropoda > Arachnida > Araneae > Linyphiidae > Oedothorax > Oedothorax gibbosus. The sequence continues at coordinate 13,369 of JAFNEN010001221.1, forward strand.
GCTAATATTTCTTCAGTCGAAGTTTTTCTTTAACTTTATTTGCGTTAGTATTGCCCTGTCGATTGTAATGTATGCAATAGATAATTAGTGCACGATAAGAGTTGTTAGGCTGACTGTTTAAGTGTTTCGATTATTTAAGATAAGTGCAACTGAAAACATCTTATACAAAAACACAACAAAAGTAATAAATCCATTTTTTTTATTTATACATAATAAAATACAACGCAACATTTGAAATTTTGTACAGAAAAAAGTTTCTCCATCCTAATAACCATAGGAGTACAACATGACTTGAATAATCTAAACACCATTCTTTGAAAACAGACTTTTTGGTTTGAATATGCGTGTCGTTATTTCGCTGTACATTGTAGTCCTTTTGAATGACTTTTTCATGTAAAGGCTTTGAAAGAATTATATTGCACCTATTCTGAAAAAAATATATAATTGAAGAATATAGGACTTAAAATAAGTCATTTTATAATAATTCGTTGAAAGTAATAAGAATATTAACTTACAAAAATATAAATCGTCATATTAAAAATTATGCCAAACTAATATGATTAATACCAGTTTCGTTGAGCTGCAATGTAATATTAGGTTTTATTACAAAGTCTATTGGTATTCTTGTAGATTCTGTAAATATGTATGTCAGTAATAATACAATACATAAAACGATATATAAGCCTATAATCCCGTTGCTGCATTCGGTAGCGTCATCCCATGAAATAACCCATTTTAATAATAGCAAGACCTTTTTCTAAACTTTCGCCAAAAAAATAACCAGACGCCACAATCAGTAGAAAATCGCTTATTATATTGTTACAGAAAAATAAATTTTGCGCAATCAACAACTCCTAGTAACTGTTCTTTTACAATAACCTATTAAAGACCGTTTCTAAACTATTATACGTCACGCGAAAACGAAAGCAGCACCCCTACAACTCAACATTCAGCCAAAAAACAACTCAACTCCACATCATACTTCCGAACACTTAGAGCGTACCCAACTCCTCCTCGACCACGCCCCTTCCGGTCACGTGTATACCGAACGATTAGAGCGCACCCGACTCCTCCTCTGATGACGTCACTTCCGTCGCTAAAGTGTCCCAGGTACTACTCATGCTGCGATCTCGCCTACGCGAAAACCACAATTGTTCCAGGTAAGCCTTAATTTTGTTATATTTCTTATTAAATTTGTTATCTTTTTTTTTAATTATCATTGAATGTAATTTTTTTTGGAATAATGCAAATAGCACGTAAAAATATTGCCAGAACATTAGGCCTAATGGCTTGAGAAGTTAAAGACATCGGCATAAGTTATTTAGATTATTTTTTTTTTCTTTCCATTGGTCGATGGGAAAAATCCAACACAAAATTTGGTTATGTAAAGTCAACAACAGCAATAAAACGATATGGTTTTCTATAGTTTAGAAGTTGGTGATTTTTAGCTTATATTTAAAAATTATCTTTTAAAACTTTAAAAGCAACCTCATTCTTTAGTATGGGGGATCGGTATATGCAAAATAAAATGGTCTTTAATTTATTCTTATTAAGTAATGAAATACGATCCAATTGTTTTCTATTTTATTAATTTTGGTTAATTCCTAGTTTCGGTATACGGCGACTTTTTATTTCTCGCCAAACTTGTTGGCGAGAAAACATCGCGTAGCGACGCGGGATTAGACGATGCTATTCGGAAACCTAGGGATGGAAAACCGAAACCGGTTTTTTGAAAAACCGGTTTTTTGCCCTCGGTTTTGACCAAAAAACCGGTTTTTTGATGAGGCCGGTCTAAACCGGAAACCGGTTTTCTGCTGGGAAAACCGTCTAAAAACCGGAAACCGGTTTCCGATTTTGAGAAAAAACGTCCATCCGAGAGTTTTTTTTAATTAATATGTAAAATTTTTTTTTAAAAAATGGGGTTTTGCACTGTGTAGAATCACCCGTTTTTACCAGCATTTTTGAAAAATGCATCTTTTATTAACTTCGGTTTTCACATTTCCTTTCAAGTTTTCCTCCTAACATGATAAGTAAAACGCTTCTTTTCAAGATCCGTGTTGTTCCTGTGGTCTCTTAGATCAGGTTTCGCTCTTTTAAATATAATAAGCTATGTTGTATGAAATTTTTGGTAATGAACAACGTATTACGATGAAGTTAAAAATCCGAAATAGAGATTTTGTGGTTTTTTACTCGTTTTGGAGGGTGCTGATTCCGAAAAAGTTGTTTTCGAACATTTGTCTGCCTAACTAAAAGAGCTACGAACATCAAATTTGGTAAACGAGTTTCTGTAGTACTTGTGGAAAGTCATAATAAAGTTTTCGATAGAATTGCGCATGTTCAATGGGTAGCTGTCATATAGAACTTTTTTTGGTTTAAGGGTATCGCCGAAAAACGAAAAGCGACGCAGACTTCAAATTTGGTAGATGTGTTCCCAAAGTACTTGTTGGACGTTACAAGGTTTTTGAAAAAATTGCGCATGCGCAAGGGACATGCACAAAAAGCGCTGCCATAGCCCATAGAACTTTTTTGGTTTTAAAAGTATTTCTGAAAAACTAAAAGAGATACAGACTTCAAATTTGGTACACGTGTTCCCAGTATCCTCCGGGCGTCAGAATAAGGTTTTCGAGAAAATTGCGCATGCGCTAGGGGTGGTTGCCATAGAAATGTTTTTTTTTTTGTTTAAAAGGTATTGTAACTACCTTTTAGGTATATAATTTGCATTGATTTATTTAGAGGTAATTGAAAGTTTTGTAGGGTTACACACTCCTAGTTTACTTCAGTTTTGGATAACAAGGTTTAAGTGTTTTTCTTAAAAGCCTCTATCAACAAGTTCCTTTTTATTCAATTCCTGTTTTTTTTAATTTAACGTTACATATTCAATTCCTGTTTTTTTTTAATTTAACGTTACATATTCAATTCCTGTTTTTTTTAATTTAACGTTACAGTTGTATAAACTTAGCTTCGGCTTTTCGATTACTCTCCGGCAATTTTTGTGTTTCTTGTAGTTGTTGTCCGGTTTTCCTAAGTTTCAGATTTCTGATGAATATTCTATTTTCTCTTTAAAATTGTCATATCCCACTTTCTATTCCAATGGCTTATCGTATTTGCAGTGCTTATGCTTTTGCTGACATGACAGTTGAAGGGTTCGAATCCCGAATTAGGCACGGTTCACTCAGTGTTTCATCCCTAAAATAGTTCGATAAAATGAGAACCAAACGTGCTTAAGAACTAAACTAGCAGAGTTGTGCGTATATATAAGAATGACCACTTAACTAGGGTAAGTAAGCTAAAACGGGCACAGCAGGCCAACTTCCCCTTTCCGTCCGTAATTTATCATTTACACAGCTCCAAATGGTACGCAGGAACCAACAACAGTCGAAGAACGTCAACAGGGACAACCCCGACCACGTTGTCCAACACTACAAAGTAAGCGCCAATGGCAGAACACATCCATTTTTTTCATTAAGCACATCCATCCTCTTTCCCCCAAATTTCCGAAAATTTCATTAAAAAATTGCGGCATTCATTGCATTACAACATTTGTCATTTATATTACTTGCAGAATGAGGCTGCCATTATTCATGAAACTTGCGGGTATGTATGAGTTGGAAGCGTTAGAACTTAAAACCATGTTTAAGCTGGCCAGTTCACTTATCAGAAAAGTATTCTTGCTCCGTGAATCGAACCACAAATCACTTTAAAAATGTAAATTACCCAATGGGAAAACAATTATTTAAATTTTAAATAATAAGAGATATTCTAGCAACTTTGTTAATTTAATTAATGCATTTTTCTACGTAGGCGTATTGTTTAACAAGTTTTTTTCTTAAATGTCTTTTCCCCAGATTTTAAATAATTGAATGCCTTTAAAAAGAAACTATTGCCCATTTTAAAAGTGCGCTGAACACCTCTCATTATCAATACAGCCCCTGATCTCAGAGACCTATACCTTTAACCTTTAATACTGTTTTTCAGTTTGCCATTCGTCTTTTTGTCGATATACTTTTGCAAAATATAAATGGTTCATAATTTTTTTTTTCATTACAAATGGAAACTTTTAAAAATTGGTATTATAACTAAATCAATATTCGAAATTTAAATTCCACCAAAAAACAATTTTTGTATAAGAATTCTACGTAAAATTTATCTAGCTAAAAATCGTTAGTACGAAGCTATAAAAAAATCAAAATGTCTAGGTATAGATTATTATTTCAGTTAGTGAGAAAGTAGTATGCTACATTTAACCTTCGTTTCTAGGTCACTAAAATTATAGACAATCGATAGGAATAAAGAGTGGTCACTTGTATAGAAATTAGAAACTGTCAAGAGGTCTTCCACCTGGTATTTTATTGCTTTGTGTTTGATTTCTTGAAAAGTAATTTTGTTTCAGTTTAGATCACATTTGAACAATTTTTAGTCATAACTTTGAAAACTGAACCGTTACTTAACGAATTCAATGCTCCCGCGCTCAAAAATCCCCGCTATAACAAAAACTGTTAGAAAAGTAAAATATATATAAAAAAAAAACGAAATCTCGCATCCGTTTAGCAATTCCAAAATTGTACGCAGATGTTTATAATAAATTATAAGAGTTACAGTTTTTCTCGTGCGCAGAAAAAAGTCAGTGTACCCTTATATGTAATTGAACATACGGCCTTTTTTATTCTAAGGTATAGAATTCTGTTTTCGATTCTCTCTGGGTGAACGATGAATCACGATGAATATGTTTGGTCTAAGATGCATGAAATATAGTGTCTGGCGTCGTCCTTGTGAAGCGATTCAGTCATTATACATGTAGGTTTTATAACGTGAGAACTCAGCCAATTAAGTTTTGTTTGATGTGTTTGTTTCATACCTTTGCTACCTTTCCTACCTACCATCTTTGATACCTTTACTTCTTCTGAACTAAATATTACTAAATCTAATCTAAAATTTAAAAAGAAATGAATCATTATTTTAAAGCAGTACCAATATAACAGAAAAGTATTTAATATTACTGGTTTACTGGTCAGATTTTTTAAATGAAAAAATATTAAAACATCTTTTATAATGTCGTGCGAAAAATCCCACTAATTAAAATCAAAAACTGTGTGCATAAATAAAACTTTTATAAAACTAGGGTACAAATGTTAACTTTGTGAATTTGAGTTTTAAGCACATTGGCGTAAAAGTAACCTTATTACACCTACCCCTTAAAAGTACCTACATTACATTTACATTTTGAACGTGATAATAATAAATACTACATCGAGAACGTGGTAAATTACGCAGTTAAGGGGACACAGTACCTCAAAATGGGTAAAAATTTCGATTTTTTTTTTATTTGCTAAAATTAAACTTTGGAATCTTCTAATTAAGTCTACAAAGTTTCAAAAGTGTAGCTATATTTGAAAAAAAGTTATTTCACTTTTTATGCGGAAAGGTAGGGTAAAAACGAAAACGAAACTAGCCCAATGTGTGACTATCGTCTCTTTATGACCTCACAAAAGTTTGAACAATCATTCAGGTTTATATATTTGGGAGCACAAACTGAAGTGAAGAACATACATTGTTTTCAAAGCTTAATTTCAGCTAACAACGTGATTTCGATATTTTTCTTAGATTTTTGTTGCGATTTATCAAATTTTTTGGAGCCTAATATTTATTTTTCGATTTTTTAAGACATTTTCATTGATATTTTATCATTTAAAAGTGTTTTTTAGTATTTTAAATATGCCAAGGCGAAAGGCTTCGCGAAATGCAGGTCAACAAAATGTTTCTAAACGATGGTGTCCCGAAAATGCAAAAGAAACTGTTTCGAATTCGTCTGCTAGATTGGTTGCTGATGGACCCGCTGACGTACCAGCTGCAAATAATTTGAACAAGAGATTTTCTTCTGTGGAAAGCCATGTGAATACAAGTTTTAAAAATGAATCCAAATTTTCTAATTGCGATTCCCCTAATTACGTTTTAGTCGACATTTCAATGCTGTCAAAACTTTTCACCAATCAGCTGTGTAACGAATGTAAACGCCCAACTTTAAAAGTTCAAATTGGTAGAAAATTTGGCTTTTGCCACCAGTTTTAAAGTAGTCTGTGAATGTTGTGAGTTTTTAGAAAATGAAACATACTCATCGAAACAAATTTCCAAACATCAAGATGAACCTAATAAGTTTGATATTAACCTACGAATGGTACAAGCCTTTATGAGTTTTGGGAAAGGTTTTGCGGCTCTAGAGAAGTTTTGTTTGTTTACAAATTTGCATTTAATGTCGAGCCGAACATTTAATTCATACAAGGAGATGCTGATACATCGATAAGCAAGTCGACGGAAAAACATTTACAAATCATAAGAGGTGAGGTGAAAGAAGCATATGATGCAACAGAAGATGAAATTGTTGACATTAGTGTTTCTTTCGATGGTACATGGTTAACCCGTGGACACACTTCCCAAATTGGTATTGGCTGTGTGATCGACATACAAACTGGATATGTTGTGGATTTCCATCTCATGTCTAAATATTGTAGAGATTGTGACTACAGTAAAAAAGAACTGGGCGACGACTCTGCAGAATTTAACATCTGGTATGAAGGACATAAAGACGTTTGCAGTATTAATCATATTGGATCTTCGGGAGCTATGGAAGTTCAAGCTGCTACTCAGCTATGGTCCCGATCTGAAAGTATTGGATTCCGTTATACAACAGTACTTTCAGATGGAGATTCAAAGGCGTATAATCATCTGAATGATTTAGAAGTATATGGACCAAATGTAAAAATTGAAAAAGAAGAGTGTGTTAATCACGTGGGTAAACGTCTATATGCAGGTTTAATAAAATGTGTGCAAGTTTGGAAGGCGAGAGGCGTAACTCTAGGTGGACGCTCTTATGGTAGCCTGAAAGAACAAACGATAAAAGCACTTACCAGATACTACAAGAATGCAATCATAAAGAACAAAGGTGACACTAACGCCATGAAAACTTCCATTTATGCTAGTCTTTACCACACCATTTCTACAGATCAAAAGCCTCAGCATTCAAAATGCCCCCTGGAGACAAATCCTGGTGTTTCTATCAGGCAGCTGTGGCTAAAGGAAAGACACCGGCTCCTCACAAAACGATGATTAGAAATCCTGTGTTGGAAGCTCACCTACCCTACATCATGCCTGTGTATCAAAGACTAGCTTCCGATGAACTTTTGAAGAGATGCTCCAGATGTGCTACACAAAATGCCAAATGAAAGCTTCCACAGTGTCATCTGGAGTAAGTGCTCGAAGTCGCTTCAGCTTGCAAGAAAAGAGTAAACATAGCCGTATGTGATGCAGTTTTGGAGTTTAACGGTGGAACTTTGAAGTCCCTTCAAATGCTACAGGACGAAAATAGTTTACTCATGAGCAAACAGTCCAGGCATTTGGCTTTGGTTAGAGACTATAGAAGAATGTACCAGAGAAACAGAAGGAAGGAAATGTTGCACAGTTTGGTGCAGAAGAAGATAAACTTGCTCGCAAACGAATGGTATTGGCACAAACTAAGGCGGAAGGACATCTTTATTTGTCTGGTGGACATTTATGAAAGGTAAAAAAAAATGAATCATTTTTATAATGTAGTATATAAAGTATATGGATTATTTTGTGCATTCTTTCTGTAACAGGAATTACTATTCTTACTGCAGCAAAACTACAACCAAAAATGTTATTTTTTTCAACCTAATTTTAAAATTTGCTTAATTTATACTGACCTTGAATAATTGTTTATATATAAAAAAGTACTAAACTTCATTATATTAATTAATAATAAAATTCCTTTCTGACTTCTAATCACAATGTTTATACTGGGTTTCAATTTTGTGACTCTATGTTGCTTTAAAGTTTTGTTCTTAAGGAGTAAAAACTTTAAATGCGTTTTTCTCAATGTTCATTTTTACTTGACGACAAGTTTTTTAAAACGCTAAGGCTTTTTTATTTATTTATAAAAGTCTATGAAATTTTGCATGCAGTCTGTTAAATATGTGGACATTAAGAATTGGTATTAAAATTGTTTTAAAAAGTAATAGATTTTTTTTAAAAAAATACTAAAGTTGAATTTTTCCAATTTGCTTAAAAAAAATTTGGGTTTTTATAGATAAATATTTTTTATAAAAAAACTACTGAAGATAAATCAAATTTGGATACCAATTCTTATGTAAAACAGTTTAGAGTACCTGAGAAAAAAAGAAATGTTTTAAAATATTTGTATTTAAAAAAGCCTTAGCGTTTTAAAAAAGTTTTAAAAAAATTAATTTATTTTAAATAACTTAAAAATTAAATTAATTTAATTTTTTTTGTTGTCATATATTGTTTTAAAATATAGGTTGGACTAATAAAAAAACAATTTTATAAGGAAAGAGTCAAAATTAAAAAAAAATTTGAAAGTGGTACCGTGTCCCCTTAAACTTTGGAAAAATGTTACTTTATTAATTAACTTCTTTAATTAACTTCTTCTTTAATTAACTTCCTTTAAAATTATATGTATGCAACTTTACAAATATATTTTACTCGATTATAAAAAAAAATGTATGATAAGCTAGTCCGTAAAATAAACTTTTTAATAAGTGGATCGATTTTTAGACAAAATTATGAGTTTCTTTTACTATCTGGTTCTGCTGTTTGTTGCCAAATTCATTTTATTTAGAAAAGAAAAGAGTAAATAGTATCATTTTTTTTTGAAAATATAACTTATTTTCATTTAAAAGTTAAAAGTGGCCTCGTTGTTGTAGTGTTCAGCACGCCTGGGTCCTAAACAGTCGACCCGGGTTTATATACGGGTAGAATAGCAGGTCATAGATTCACTCAATCATTTATACTTCCGGAGTCGATAAAAGAGTACTTAGCTTGTTTGGGAAGTTAATTGAAGGTAAATTGTCGAAGTAGAAACTTGGCATTATCCATCGCTAGTGCTAGAACCTCTACCATAGGCTACCAGAATGGACATCGCCACATGAGCAGTAAGCGAGGATACCACTTAAATTATAATTTTACTTTTAATTGTAAAGCTGGACTTTTTTAAATTTTCAGAAAAGTTTTGCTTAAATAATGATGGCATATATTTTTTTTTAAAATCAAGTTTAATTTGTTGTTTTAATTATATAAATAAATATGGTAACAATGTAGTATAAAAATTCAGATAAATAACATAAGGAATTTGGATATGTATTCAATTTCTTTCTATATTAATATAATATTCCTCAGAGTTATATTTGTAAATATTTTTTAGAGAATGATGTTGACCATTATGGGCTGTTATGTTATGGATTAGTTTAGTTTAGTTTGAATTATCGTCGCACTAGAGTTGGCGACGGGCGTCGTATTTTAGAACCACAGTCAAGGGTTATGGATTAGGTATTTTTGCATTTTATTTATTTTTATAATATTCTATGGAGCATGTTTGGACCTTGTTTCCACGACGACGGCAGTACCGTTTTTATTGCCTTTTTTTCTTTGCATGCATCACTGCCCCGGCTTAAAGACCATCTGTGGAACTTATGTATAAAGCAAGTTTAAGAATGTCTCTTCGTTTTGTTTGTCGAATGGAGGTAGAAACTAAAGGAATATTTCCTAAAACAGAGTAATGATAGTTTCAGAACAAAATCGGTCGAAGACGTAGTGACTTGATCCATTTTTGTCCTGAAACTGGAAGATAAACACTTGACAAAAATGAATAAAAATAAACTCTTCGTTTAGCGGAAAAACGTAGCAAGTCAGGTATGACTTAAATCGGTTTTCTTCTGAAGCGAATAATTCTTTCACCACTCTTACCAAGTCCGTGACCCCAAAGTCCCAAGTGTTCATAAATTTTGGGGTTCGTATAAACAAATGTCTTCGAATCGGCAATTCCGTTCGCTTGGGTTTCTCACAAATAGGGAATTAGGGATCACTCTCAATTGAGTTGCAATGCTTATTTTGTACGATAGCTTCCGTCTCGTTCAGTTTAAATTTTAACTTTTTACATTAGCTTTTGATATTTTTCCTTACTATTTTTAAACTTTCGTATTTTTTGTATAGCATATATTTAATTGTTCGGTTTTTTTGGTTGGTGTTTTTAGTATTTTTCTGTATAATTTTCTTTCATTTTTCTTTTTGTATTGTTTTCACCTTACGTGTTTCGTTAAACCATGGCATCGAATACAAGTTCGGTTTAAAAGTATGTGTTTCAGCTACACAAGAAAGAAAAGCTAAAGCTGTAATTTAAATTAATTATTATATTCAATGAAAAAAACGAAATAAAAAAACAAAAAGGGACATTATAATTTTAAATATTAAGAATTAGGAAGAAAACCTGGAACTTACTTTTCAACAAAAAACACTATAAACGCTTAAAATTGTTTTATAAAGTCGAAAGTAAAAAAAAGAAATCTCAAAACACAAGAAAACCGGAATGGAAAATACGAGGTTAACAATTAAAATACATGTAAATAAAAAATAATGATATGAATATTAATAAATCATCGATATTAATGAGTTTATTATTAATTAGTTTATTATTAATTAGTTTATTATTAATTAGTTTATTATTAATTAGTTTAATATTAATGAGTTAATTATTTTTAAGTTTATTGTTAATGTTAATTGATTGATTTTTTAATTAATTAATAAAAAACTGAAAAAACACATGAAAACTGGTTTAAAAAAAAAAAACACGGAAAACCGGTTTTTTGGCTTTGAAAAAACCGGTTTCGTAGAAAACCGGTTTTGGTCTTTGAAAAACCGGTTTCGTGGAAAACCGGTTTTATAAAACTGGTTTTTAAGGGTCGGTAAAACCGGTTCGGTTTTACCGGCGTTGTAAAAAAACCGGTTTTTTCAAAAACCGGTTTTTTTCTAAAAAACCGCCATCCCTACGGAAACCGCGAAGTCAACAACTGTTGCCAGATTAGAATTATTTATCTGCTTTTTTTTGTCGCCAACGTTCCGAAAAAGTCGCCGTATACCGAAACTAGGATTTTTTGTAATACAATTGCTTTTTAAAAAAAATATTATGTATATACCAACAAATTCTATCCCGAGGTACAGCATGGCGTTGCACCTCGGAACACACATGGTTTTTACCTTGGAATGCCTGATGAAGTTTAAATCATGGGTTTCATGAGAAAAAGAAATTAATACAACACTCTGCAATATGTATCTAAACAAAATTATTAAGAAATTATATTAGTCTTTTTTGCGTTGTGATATATACTATTGTGATATATACAAGACGTCATTCCAAACTGATTTATATCACATAAATATATATTTCTCAAGTTTTATTTTTATTTTAAATAGTTTCTCGTGCGTGTTTGACGAAATGGCAACATTGGGAATATTGAATAAAAATGGAATTTTCCTGTTATTTGAATGGAGATTAAATTTTTAGTTTTTTGAAATATATTTCTTATTTAAAATTTTTAATGAAATTTGGGATATAGCCTTGCCTGATTTTTTGCTTCAATATTTATATCCCACTTGTCGGTGATACTTGTGGTTCGTTCTGTGAAATTGGGTGATGGACTGAACAATTACGGACTGAATACTTTTTACGTTATAAATGTAGTGAGGAAGATAAAATATATCATTGAACTATTGAAATAGATATTAATAACTTGAATTAACCGCTGCATAACTTTTTATGTGAGTGAGGATAGTAATACAAAACAGCAATATTGACCTTGCTGCCATCTGTGAAAAAGTGAAATATATAATTTCAAGTTCTTGCATTGCTCACTTGTATTTCATATTCGTGTATGTTTGTATATTTTCAGGCAAAAGCAGACGACAGCACATGCTTATTTTCCGAAGATTTGGTAGTGGAAGAGTGCGAGTTAAGTCCCACCCTGTTCTGTCGAAGTCCCAACAGGATGGAGTATCATAGGGGAAAATGTTATACATATTCAAATATGCGATACTATTAATTTTTGCATAGTGTAAAAATAGTTAAGCTTTATTTTTTGTTATGAAGCTGTAGCAGCAGCAGGTCTGATAAAATTGCAAATGGTGATTGAAACCTAATTGTGTTATTAAATTTTTACGTGCTTTTCAGTTAATGTTATTATTGTTTTTAATGTAAAATAAAGCTCTTAGTTTAAATGAATGAAACTATTAATAAAAATGTTTTAAAAGTGCAACCTATAAGGAGTTTCTATTGTTTTCCAGTGATTCAATTAAAAAAAATTTATACTACTGACACTACTGTACTTATTATTGACAAACTCTGATGTTTACAATCGTAGGATATTTTTTTTCAATTAAATATTTTTAAACTTTTAAGGGGTTTATTGTTAATATGAGTTTCCAAACTGTAAAAGTTATGTTCAGTTATTCCTTTATATCTTAAATTGTGTATGAAAAGTGTAAATAACATTAAAAACAATAAAATTAAAGTTAAGAATTACACATAACAAGACTATATTTTCTTCATTTTCATGTATCAGTTTAATTTACGAAATTTTGTATATATATATATATATATTAAGAATATTTTTGTGACATAAAACGGGTACTTTTTTTAAAAAAAGAAAGGAATTGTACATTATTCAATGTTACAACTAAGTATGTTTATCATTTATAATAAAGTTACTTGTGTTAATTTGAAATTGATAGAATGCTGTTAACTCTTTGATCCAAGCATGCTATTTATATTTTTATTTAGTAATTGAATATTTACATTCAGGTTAAAGTTACTTCATTTAACAACAGTTTAATATCTTTTAAAATTGAAATCGTTACAAAATGTTGCTTATCTCTGAATGAGTTATAGGTTAGTGGATTAGAAGGAGTTAAGTTTATAAATGATTAAGAAATTCAAGAATGAAGGACATTCAAGAAAATAATAATGAATAGAAAAATATATTTAAAAAAAAAAGAGAAAAAATTCTAACGACTAATGTCTAAAATATCAAATTATAAATTTAGTTTATATATGTATATAAGTGTCTTGAAGGTTAGATAGAAATCTGTTTTAAATCAGAAGATGGATATACCTCCGATTTTTCTCTTATGTTTAGCAAGAAAATGTTTTCGGTATTACAGAAATTATTTCTTCATAAAGTTACAGATTTTTTGTTATCAGTAATTGTACTAAGGTTACTTAGGTAATAATCGAAATGTATTGGTAAGATCCTTCAATTTAAAGATTACGTTGAATAAGTGTATTTTTAAAGAAATGTAAATAATTGTATTGTATTAAAGAAAAATATGAAGAATAGCAAATAATATAGGTCAATGAAAAAATACTTGAAATGGCTTTGTATTATTACCAAGCTACCTTTCCACAATTTCTGATTTAAAAAATCATAGGATAACAACATTTTCCAGTTAGAAATACAGAACTATTTTCTGTGATGGTTGTTACACTACTTAACAGCTTCTCAGTAAAAGTGCAGGTAGAGTATCTAACGTTACAGAGGGTGGGACTATCGTCTTCAATATACTAATAATTTCAAAGCGAATATAAAAGAAAAAAAGTATTTGTAGTTCTACTAAAGACTTCTTAGTAAACATGCAGAAAAAGCACATGTAAAGCTACTACAAGTTTCTTAGTAAACATATGAGCAGAGCACTAGTGAAGCTGCTTATAGTTCCTTAGTAAACATACAGGAAAATACCCTGTAAAGCTACTACCAGTTTCTTAGTAAACTTACAGGAAAAGCACTGGTGAAGCTGCTTATAGTTTCTTAGTAAACATACAAGAAAATCACCTGTAAAGCTACTGCAAGTTTTTTAGTAAACGTACAAGCAAATCTTCTGTAAATCTACTACAGTTTTCTTAGTATAGTTACTAAGGAAATGTATGTGTTACTTACTAAGTTTAATGCAGTAAGGTTACTAGAAAAGTTCATGGCATCTGAGTTTCCTAGAGATTTTCTAGTAATACTACAGATTTTTTTTTACTGTGTACCACTGTAGTTTCGGATAATGTTCCCTTTAATAGTTACTTGTACAAACAGTTTGCTAAAGAATATGATTTTAATTGTGCATATATTAGTCCTCATTTTTCACAAAGTAATGGGATGGTAGAAAGAGGGGTGGGTATTGTTAAGAGCTTGTTTAAAAAAGCAAGGGAGGATAAAAGAGACCATTATGTGGCGTTAATGGAATATCGTAACACCCCTATTGCAGGAATAGGTCTATCCCCAGCTCAAATGATGTTTAATCGAAGGTTAAAAACTAAATTACCTATGACCAACAAGTTACTGAATGCCAAGTTGTTTAATAATATTCGAGAAAAATTAGTTGTAAGACAGGAGGTCCAGAAAGCATATTATGATAGAACAGCTCATCCTTTATCTGAACTTAAGCCCAAAGAAAATGTAAGAATCTTAAATTTTAAAGATAAAACATGGGGTCCTGCACAAGTTGTCTCAAAGGATCAAAATTTTCCTAGATCTTATATTGTTAAAGATGAGGCGGGTAAAATTTTAAGACGTAATCGTAAACATATTAGAAAGTCTAACACTTTCTTTAAGGAGCAATCAGATCCCTATGGATATTTTGATGACGCCTTTCAAAGTCCTAATGTACCTCAGACTAGTTCTCAAAACCAAGGAACACACAACACTGTGCAAAGAACTAGCAATCGAATCCGTAGACAACCTCGTTATTTGAATGATTATGTAACATAAGCAAATTATATTGTCTGTATCTATGTTATGAATAACATTATAATTGAAAGAAGGATGTGAGATAATTATATATTTATTTAACTATGTGTATTAACTGCTGACCGTAACGGCAGCCCGGGTTGTTGATGCTGGTTGTTGAGATGCGATGCTGAGGAATAAAACAAGATGATTACAGTTGTAATGCATTTATTATGAAATTGAATATTTAAAACTTGACACGCCCGCTGGTTTGTTTATACTTACTAGTGACGTCAGCCAAATCGACGTGTTTGTGATCACGTGAAAAAAAGCCCTTTTAAAAAGATTATTTAGTAAAGAAGTAAGAATTAAGTAAGATATTTTAGTAAAAACTTTATCATTTATCATGTTACAAGTTCATCTAATAAGCTCATATTACAAGAAAATCTCAAAGAACTACTATGGCCTACTTTCTTTTAACTTAAGTACTCACAGAAATCCTTATAATAAGGACTGGCAGACAGACGAGCAAAATGTTGATGATAGGTCTCTGATGTGATACATAAAAAAAAGAACTTTGAAAATCGTACTAGTAGAAAATAATTGTAGGGGTTGGGTGGAGAAATATTATAAAATATACTCATATGATTTTTATAGCCCTCAAACCAAAAAATAAAATTGGACAGTTTGTATCGGATATTGAAATGGATGTGGACGGACGGACAAAATGATGGACGTACAGGCAAACAGATAAAAAGTATAAAAGAGATCTATGAAGTCCTATATTCCAAAAAAAAAAAAAAGAATTTTGAAAATCGGAAGGTTAGTACAGAAATTGTGAAACGGGTATGGATCAAAATTACCTCAAAAATGTCACTTAGCACGTTTTTCCACAAAACGGCAGACTAAAATCTGAAGCATTTCGGAGGAAGAACGTGCCATGTGCATGATTTGTCAAGAGCGTTTTGTAAATTTCGTGTTATTACGTAAATTACAGCTAAGCCAAAATTCACTAAGTACTTTGAAGAACCAAACTAAAATATTACGCCACAGCTGCGTCGAATATTGTCTTCTTTCTCACAAACATACCACGGCTCAGTGGCTGAGGTATGGTATGACATGCCCGCCTCATTAGCCTGCCCAATTTTGCGGGTTCTCTTGCTGAGTCGACAGATTTTCGGGATGGAAAAATCGTGGGCACGCATGTCATATGATTATGTTATAAAAGATATCTTGAGTATTGCCCCCTGTTTTGGGTCACACTTCGACGACGGGATGCGCATAGAAACCCGCCTTATATTGTGGATGCTCCACACCAGCAAGCAACAATCCATACACTTCAACTACGAAACACCGGGTCCTTCCTCATTGTTTGTTTACTTCTGCAATTTTTCTTTTGAATAATAAGCAAGTCTTTCGCATATTCAAATAATGCCTAGAACACAAATAATTGGGAAAATCAGTCCATTTACGGGCAGTTTACTGTTTGAAATTGAAAGGTAGGTAATTTGGGCTTTGGTAATTTGAAGAATTACGGCATAGGACGCGTGGTTGTTCGCCACAAGAAACAATTTCCCGAGGCGTGCTACTACATTGTGCGGAAAGTGGTGCCACTAAGAGAAACCATAGGACCAGGACCTGATGTATTTTCTTTCAGATTTTAATTAAATTTCTAGATTTTCTATATTTAAAACTATTTTGGAAGGGTTTAAACTTGTTGTTTACATTCACTTTAAAAAATGTATTGAAAATGTTTGTATTAAATGGTTTTAAGTATCCGCAGGTTACTCATACCAAAAAGTTATTTCAAAGAAACTATTCAATTTGTGTTGTACCAATCTTGAATTTGTAATATTATTCAGCGGAAGTTTAATATTTATGTTTCTGAAATAATACTTGGTAAAGGTCTTTGGTGTGACAAAAACCTTCATTATCTTCTTTTTCTAATGTTTAAACGTGATGGCAATTTTACTTAAATTTGAAACTATGAAACTAAACTTTGAACAACCTTTTCTATTATTTTAATTAAATTGTAATTTTAGAGGTCCTTGGGAAAATATTTTCAATTTTTGAATATTTTTGTGGATATTTCTATGTTTTTGCATGGTTCAAATAGAAAATTTGACAAACCTGTCTAGGGAGAAATATCAGAGTTTGAAAGAAAAAGAGAAAATCATGTCCCAAGTGAGCTCTCAATGTGCATTTTAACATTCATTAAACAACAAAGTTTGTTTCATCTTTATGAAGTAATATGCAAATAAGTATGCCATGTTAACTATTTTTAAATTGTAATTCTGGTTTAACATCAACTTGTCTTAATTGTATAATAGTAACTGCTTAAGCTTTGAAAACATTCTATACAATCAACATTTAATATTAATATACTATCTTGAATTTATTTAGGAATTGGTATATGGTAATGTCTGGGCTGAAGAAGTATTCAGAGGTATGCTTGTTAGTCATTACAAATTAACAAATTAATTCTTATTCATACTATAAAATGATTGGGACCCAACAGAACTGTTTTGTATGATGGGTTGGCTAAACTGAAGGTTAGTAAGTTTCTGCAACAAAGCTGCAGTTTGTCAATATGCTCTTAGATTCTAATAGTAATTGTAGTATAAAAGTCAAAGTAACTCATCTTCACCATGAGGATCTTTTTGGTGCACTACGAGTTGCCTGGAGTATGCAAGAGGTGACGAGATCAAAACCATGTCACTTTGTACGTTGTCACAAAACTGGACAGCTCATAATTTTTGCTTATTTGCTGAGAAATCTCAGTTAGTGTTAATTATTTTTATAGTTTTGGGTGGATTGGTCAACCAAAACTCAACGCCTTTATTCTATTTTGTTACTTTGAAAGATGATATTGGCCGGTCAGCTACTCTATGACTTCATGCCTACTATTTAGATCTGCAGAGCTCCCTAATTACTAAACAAACTAACATATAAACCAAAAATTAAAAAAAAATACTAGAGGTAATCATACTTTTTGTTTGTTTTCACATGAGATAACCAAATTTAGCATTTGATTTTTTTTTCTTTCAGCAATCGGCCGATGGAAAGAAAAATAATTGGCCTAGCGGACGATTTAATTTTTGAACTATCAGTCCATCCGCCAAAAAACTGTTATAAGTTGAATCCTAGGAGATAGTATTTGCTAAAATTTTAAGGCCAAGGGGCTTAAGTAATAGCTCACCGTGCAGCTCTTTGTCAAGAGAGCTGAAATGAGCACAGAAGGCCTTGGCCCATCATGGATTGTTGCCCTACTGAATACTACTAAAATTTGCTTAGCCTGCTGAATATTTCTAGCTTTGCCTTGTTTCATTGAAATGCCATTATTTACTGTACATACTTAAGGTACTTTCAATAACTTTAAAAGTTGAACGTTACCATTTGCGTACACAATTAAAAAAAACAATTTCATTTTGATGTCCAACGGTTACTAGGACCTCGTTTTCCAAATGTGTAGTCTTTAGCTTTTTTTATTCAGCAATACCTTTAAAACCAAAAAAAAATCTATGGCAGCTACCATTTGAGCATGAGCTCTGACGTTGTGTGTGTGTTTCAGGTCGCCGCTGCAGGAGGAGACCCCGGACTGGAAGCTCATCCCCAGGGACGCCACCTACCTCAACGCACAACAGAAAGTGGAGATCAAAGTAGGTTCTTTTTAAATATTAGCCATGTAGTTGAGCCATTCTATAACGCTGTTTTATGATTTTTACTTTGTATTGTTAGATTTGCATGGCCATGACAAGTGGTCTTCTTAAACCTAATAATCAATAGTTATGACATGTAACTAACATGTTTAAGAGCAAACAAAAAACAAATTTCAAGATATTCTCAACTTTTGTAGTTTGGCTGCCCCTTGTTAGATTAAAAAAAATACAATTGTACTTTTCAACTTTTAAAAAAAGTTTATTTCTAATTATTATCCATATTTGTCAGCATTAACCATTCATAAAAAATATTAAATTAATGTAATATTTGAGGCTGCCCTAAAGTACAACTGAAAATTTCTTGATGTTTGAGTGAAAACTTTTTGGCATTTTGCCTACTACAAAAATTCAGCCTTTTGTCTTGGCATATGTTATATGTTAAAGAAGTAGGTTTGTAACCGAATCTGTCATCTAGATCGCTTATACAAAACATTTGTCTCAACAGGGGAAAAAGCACCAACAAGCAAAACATTTAGTTCTACATTAAACATTTAAATTGGCTACTTTTATAATTTTTTTCCTTGAAAATTAAAAAATTATTCATTATTATTTACTAAATTTATTTATACTTCAAAGAATAAATATGTGACATCTTGCACTCTTAAAAAGAAGCAAATCATTCCAACATACAATACTATCAAACATGTCTTCACCATCTAAACCTAAATATATCTAATGATTTTTCAATACCATATTAAAAAAAGGAAAGGTAGAAAAGATATCTTCAAAAGTAATAAAAAGTTTAAAAACATTATGATTCATTAATAAAATTTTAAATGTTAAAGAAAAATTATGCCTGCTTTTTAAAATAAAAAATAGCACACCTTGTGCCTCTTTCTAAACATATAATTCAAACAGTCAAAGAATCCAATTGTGACATACAGTCCCTGGACAAATTATTAGACGCACTGTATTTTTTTAGTAATTTTATGTTCCTTAAGAGTTTTTATGCAATAATGGTATATTTAAACTATACCATTAAACAATATTATTGATTTTTATTTAAAAGAATTGTTGTAGACTACATATTTGTATTTATTTTAAGATAATTATGATTAAGATTAATTTATATTAATTATTTATTATAAGATTATTTATGTGTGGAATCATCCTCAAATGCAGGAGACAGTACAGTCTTGCATTGATAGCATGCCACACATAATTAAAGCTTTGATAGCGGCTAAAGGTGACTCATGGCGCATTTATGTCAAATATTTAATCGGTAATTGATTGGATATTATAAAAATAAAAAACAAATCAATTTAAAATAATGAAACGGTACAATATCACCCGGTAAATAATATTTTACATGAAATCTTGCTTTACGCCTAATAATTTGTCCAGGGACTGATTCCAAGCTGAATTATATCACAAAAATAATTAAAATAATCAATTTTTATTTAATTCAAATGAAGTGTCTTTGTGTGATTTTTGTGAGTGGCAATGGTGATTTAATTCTAATGAAAATAGACTTCTTATGCTTTTTAAAATGAGCATTAAATTGTGCAATTTTTTAAATAATTGAAGCTCTTTGAACTTGATTTTTTCTGAGATTTCCAATGGCTTCTAATTGTAATGCACTATTTTTTTTTAAACTTATCACACTGGTTTGCAGCATTTGTAGTTTGGGCTATGAAAGTGGGCAACGGCCTTTGTGAAAGCTTCCACTTTTTATGTTATAAATGTAGTGGTTAAGCTAACAGCACCAAGTTTGTACACCAACTAATGTTGATGGATTTCTTGATTGTCCTTAGACTGGAAGAAGTTGAAAGTCTTTCAAAATACATTTAATACATGTGCCGCTTTAATGAATAGCGTCAGTCCCATTAATTTTATCCAATAAAATGATTGATTACATTAATCCAAAAGTAAAAATGTTAAAAAAAAAAAGAAAGTAGCCATAGAAAATTTATGTATAAATTTTTTTAAATATTTCTATTTTGCCATTGAAAAATCCCACCATAAAAAAAATATGTACTATATTTTATTGATCAAAATGAAGTTCTGCCGCATATATGTTACACTAAAAATATTCTTTGAACCCTGGGGACCTTACTTTTAGGCTTTCAAAATGGTATCCATAGATAATGGTATCCGTCTCTCAAACATAAAATTGCATCCTTTTTATAGGAACTATTTTACATTAACCGACTGTCTTGTGAAGAAGAAGTTTGACCTTTAATTAGTGCATTCGTGAAATTTTTTGAAAATTCTGATTATATTATAATATTTACTATTAAAGTATAACACAATTTACAATATTAATTAGAAGAACAACAATTGGAAGCAATGCATAGAACAAAAGATATTTGAGATGACAGATGTGAAAGCTCATTTTGATTTTTTAAAGGTTTCTTTAAAAAATTTCTTTAAAAAAATTATATTCTATACTTTGAATGTGTATCTGTCCTTCTGTCTGTCTGAAGTCCAGTATGAACTGAACTACAAAATGTAGAGATAGAAAAAGGTGTCAAAATACTCAGACTAAATGGAAACTCAAAGCAGTATATTTGTTTTAATGTTTTTTTTATTGTTGATATACATATATTGAAAAATATATGTAATAGAAAACAACTATTACACAGAAGAGCATATTTATTCTTTAGTTCATTCTAGAAATGAAGGAAGATTGGACATCCAAGGCTTTTTATTATTTCATATTAAATATTTAAATTCTTAAAATAAGCCTTTACTGCTTTTAAAGAGGGCCAAGAAAGGCCACCAAAGCACCACCTCACATGTCAAGGTCTAATTAAGAAGTGAATCTATTTTCAATGGTTGTGCAAAGAGTGTATCAGTAAGTAACAAAAAATTCTGCTGCATCTGCAATTTCTCAGGGAAAGAATTTATTGAACCGTGGGAAGTGTTCCAAGGGATCGGCAAGACATTAACTGAGAGTTATTAAGAAAGAACTTAATATTATAACATTATAGGCTTGTGCAACATATGACATATATTACTGGTCTCTCACTAGCATTTTTATCTAGCTTTCTGGTCAGTAATGAAAAGCATGAAGAAATTCCAGCTTTAGCATGTAGCAGGAAGCACCTTGGTTTAATTTTTGAGATTGTAAATTGAAAAACTTGATAACATTTGCTAATTTTTATTTAAAATCTTTATTTGATTTTAAAGCTTAAGATTTACTCTCAACTTGATTCTAATAATTTTTTTTAAAAATCCATTTAATCCCTAAATGGAGAGTTTGAAATGGTGCATCGTTAACGGTACACTCCTGCTATATAAAGCTAGTATATGTATAGTAAAGAATAACTAGATAATAATACTTCTAGCTAAACTAGATTGCATTAAAAAGATTGATGCAAAACCCATTTTTTAGCATTTTTATCAAAGCCTTAATATTTTGGGACATTACTTTCGTGAAGTTTCATGTTAAGCCTATTCAGGTTAACAAAGTTTGAAAAATTCAAATTACGAACTAAATTCGAAATGGAAAAAACTAAAAAATAAGTGAAAATAGGCAATTCTGGAAACTAAAAGTTAAAATTGACTTAAGTGCGGTATTTGTTTTCAAGGTTTATAAATTGTTTGTTGAAGCGATTCTATGTTTCAAACCTACTTGTTTGTCATCAAAATAGGAAACTTCCTGATAAATTATTAAAGTATTTAAGTTAATTATAGTTTCTTGTCCGTCATTATTAAGTCCCAATGTTGTCCCAATATTTTACCCTTCTTTCCCAGGTGCTCCCCAGGGCGGCCCCCCGTCCTGTCCCTGCTGGCTGCCCAGAAGGGGGCGCCACCCTCCATGCCGCTGGTGTATGACTACCCCAGGGACTGGTACCGGCAGAAGTTTGAGCTCCCCCCGCACCACGACTACAAGGTGGCAGGGGAAGGGGAGGAGCCCAACTACAGGCTCAAAGTGAACATCCCTGAGAAGTTCAAGGCCGACATCAAGAGCTGAACTGAGGCTGTTGGTCGAGATCAAGGGCTTAGTGGAAGAATATGCTGTGTGACAAAAAGAGGAACAAGAAAAAGAGCTTTAATGTGTTAAGTGGTCACTTGGATATGTTAAAAACAGTAGGCAAATTGTAAAAAATTTACTGAACCCTCGGTGCATTAGACCCGGCATTTTCTGTATTTTGTGTGTCAATCTTTCTTACAATAACCTGTTTGCACTCCTTCCGTTTGGAGCCAAAAAAGGAAGAATTTCAGATTTATCTACTCTAGAACACCCAACAACAGCTGATCATTGGACCATCGAGCTTGAAAATTTAAAGTGGGGTTGCTATACCTATCGAATTGTATGAAATATGAAATGGAATGTTTACAACAATTAGGCATTTTCTTTGTTTGGCAACGTAAAGAAAACGCCAAATCGAAAACGGCCGTTATATCATATATGTTCCCATATGCTCAGGATCCCGTACTACAAAGTCATTTAAAAGCATGAATTGTAAGTGCGTATATTGTTTCGAAAATGTAAGTCAATTTCAAAATACTCAAAATCATAACAAAATCGAAATCTTGTTGGTGCAGAAATCATAGGGTAAACAATAACAATTGAAAACTTTCAAAGTAATTAACTATTTAAAGAATTTAACTAATAAAAAAATAGAGATGAGAAAAACAAAATAATTTTTTTAAAAAAATACAATAAATTTATTTAGTGACTATTTAACGTCTGTCCAACTGGATTTTCATGTTTATTGACTGATGACGTCAAGCCCCTGTTTTGGCCCGGCTCATGTGTTTTCAAGCCCTGTTTTAGTCCCTCACTCTTAGATGGATGACGTATGCTTTAAAATATTAATATTAATTAAAAAATAATTATCAAATATGAAAAAAAATAAGCCTCAGGTGCACATGTAGGTATTAAAAGGAATCTATATTAGAAATTTCAAATTTTTTCTGGGCAGTATAAGTAGGTCTTTCACGATCCACAGACTCTTTCTTTTATTATTATAGTTGAGCTTTTTTCATGTGGAAATGATTTTGAGTTTATCTTTTCAAAAATAATACTAATTCTGATGTTTTTTAATTTAAAATTTAAGTAAACTTGTTATCTTTAAAGGAGGGAATAATTTCTTTCATTGACACAAAAATGTATTTTTTTCAAAAGTGTCAGATAGTATGTTCTTCCACCAAGCTTTTTAGTACATCTGACGTTCTTCCCTACATATGTGTATTGCTATAAAAACATGGCAATTTGGAGTAAGAGAAACCAAGAGCAAAATTTTCGCCATTTGTCCTTAGTGAATACCTTAATGGTCTATCGTAGTTTTTTTTGTGTACACTTGATTTTGGTAGGAGCTTTTCTTTTGAAATAATATACCAGGTGTGCAATTATCAGTGGCGGATTAATACAATTTTGTCGGAGGGGGCGGTCAGCAAAACCAGAAGGGGAGGGATTTTCTTAAAACTATTCATTTTTAGAAGCCCTCATAAATTAGCTTTGGCGCCTCATCAATTTATATTATTAATTATTCCAGCAGTATCTATTTACCCGTAATTACATTAATTACTGATTATGGATGAATTTAAATACTAAATAAATAAATTTAATTACTAGTTAAAAATTATTAATTACTAATTAGACTAATAACCTTACATTTATTTAATTTAGTACTAAATTTCATATGTAAGCATTCTTTTTTTAAATATACATAAGCTTACAAATTATTGACATTCTCACATTTCCTAGAAAAAAATTGAATTTTTGTCTACTAAAGATTGATAGAACACTTTCGCCGCCGATGATTTTTGTTCTCAATGGAATGGTATATTAAAATATGCAATCTTTAGTAAACTGTTTAATTTGATCAATTCGCTTATGTTAGAAAGAGCTTTTTCATGACTTACTTTATTCTTCAATGTATTGTCTTCTGGCTCTGATCACAACTTATTTTCGTTTCTCACTCATTTCGTTACTGTCAAAATCACGCAAAGCAGTTGAATTAAAATTGCGAGCAGTCTCTTTTACAAGTGACGCTTTTTGACAAAAATCTGCACGTGATGTGCACCTGGCAGAACACATTTTAGCACACACCAAGTTTTCTATGGTCATTCTTATTTTTTTAATGCATTCGTTGTTCTTATAATGCATTCTTCGGTCTTAAAATGTATTTATCGTTTTTAAATGTGTTCAAAGGAATTCGTTGTTCTTGGAATACATTCTTCCAACAAGTTTTGAAACAAATAAATTTCATTTGTCTGCGTTTAGTAAATTATTATTTTTGCAGGGGGGAGGGGGCCCTCGGATAATCTACCCGCGGATTATCAGGAGTTTACTGTATATCTTTAAAATAAACTACATCCAAAACTTATTCAAGAAAAAACGCGTTAACAAAATAAATTTATTTTAAATAATAGCTCAGGTAACTAAGCTCGTTTTTCTTATTCAATTATGTATTTTACATAGAGACAAAAAGCAGTATTACAAAAGTATTAGTAGTTTTAAATCATAAAAATAGTATTAAGATCATACATGGATAAGGGCCGTGTGGTAACTCAACTCCACAATCAGCATATGTCAATGTCATCTCTATACAGTACATGATAGACATTTTTAAAAAAGTTTTATAATGAAATTGAACAATAATATAATATTCAATAATTAAGTTTTGAAGTTTAAATGACTTATTTTATGTATTTCAAATTAGAGTGTTTTTTAATAATAATGAAATTTAACAATTTCATATGTGCAGAATTTTCATTCATCAATTTCAAAATGCCCGTTGTATAAAAAATATGTATTGTGTTCAAAATGTATACACGAATATGGTTTTGGAGATTCTGAAAAGAAATTTAAGTTTTCCACTTTAAAAAATGGGTAGTTAAAACAAATCTGACGAAAAAAATACCATAACCAAATTATTATGTGGAAATTTTTTCTTATAATTATACAAGCTCACATTTTTCGAAGTATCTAACCTCATATTCGTATTTAGGACCTTCGAAAACATACACATAGACTTCTCAGAAAAAAATCCATTTTTACTAGAAGTTTTAATCGCATATTCGGATTTGCTATTTTTTGCACACAAAAAGAATGAAGGGTCATGCGGATATATCCTTACATCAAATTTCCGCTCTTATATCTTTTGCCGTTTTCCTTCCCATAATAAAAGATTTAGAAGAGTTAACAATCTTTGTTTTAACCCTCTTTTGAATATAAGAAAGGAATAATTGGACATGGTCATGCATGGACTAAACCATTTTTCCGTTCTTTAAAAAGTATCAATATGTTCTTTAACCCAGTTTAAGCGTCTGAAGTATATTATATTATTATTACTTTTTAAAATCACCTTTATTTCGGAGAGTCGGACAAATTATTAAGTGAAAAGGATTTCCATCAAGGGGTCAAGAATAAAATACATTGACGATATAGGGTTTTCGTTGGGACCATTTGAAAGGAGAGCAAAAAACGGAGAATCGTTATATCCCGAGATTCAATAGAGGGGTTCAACATGTAAAATGACACGTTTAAATATGGAAGTTTATGGAGTAACGTTACACTTCAAAGTTGGAGTAAACTTGCCACCAAACGGGAGTAAAACTAGAATGAAATTCTAAAGAATTAGTCAGATATTTCAGAATTGTTGTAATGTTGTAAAAAAAAAAAAATCATGGTATCGTTACACAATTTTGTTGGCAGTGCTTAATCCAATTTTATCGGACGAATAACGCCCCCCCCCAAAAAAAAACAACAACCCCTCCCCCTCCCCCCTAATCCGAAGAACTGAAGTCGAGGGGAAAACTTTTTCCAAGAACATTCAAAACATCAACGCCCGCCGAGTAGAAGTAAATACTTTCCAATTCCCCGTGTCTGTTTAAATTCTCCCTTTCGAAGGACCGAATTCCAGCAGACGATGAGGAAGAAAAGGGCACATTTCACTGACATTGGTTGGAATTTTTATTAATGGGGGGGGGAGGGGGGGATCTTGATTTTTTGATGGGGGGGGGGGTGCGGCGTCTTTTAATAACGTGACAACTTTTTGACTACTCTCCTCCCCTGGTGATATTTCGTGATACGTAGCTCGATATATTACGCATTTAAAAATCTCGGGTCTCGGCCCCCCCCGCCCCCCCCCCTACTAATCCGCCCTCGGCAATTATTGTTCATTTTCTTTCAAAAGAAAAACATATAAACTTATTAAAATATTCTTTAATAAAATATATTGCATGCACTGTGCTTTAATTATGTACAATTCTTCTAAGCTTGGCTATTTTTATTTTACTCCCACTCCAGTTTTCCACATACCAAAGCTTTTTGTTGTTGCAAAATTGATAAAAGTACAATATTTAACCATTACCTTTTAAAATTTGTGAAAAGTGTATATTATTATAGATTAAATGATTTATAGATCAAATAAAAGTATTTAAATGAAATTGCTCTCTTTCAGTCTCACCAAAAGTTCTTCACATGGTTTCCCCGATAAAAAATTTCCTGTCTAAATTCTTCAAAATTTATGTATATATATATTTTATTTCTTAAAATTAAGGGTTTATTTATTAATTTTTTAATTAAAAAAATTAATTTTAATTAAAAAATACGCAACTATTTTACAGGATTCATTACTTTGTACACATTTAAATGTGTATGTTTCATCTGATCGAAATTATTTATGTCTGTCAGGAAATTGTTCATCAGATGTTTTTTATGCATCAGACTGTTGTCATTTAAACAAGAAGAGTTAAATTTGGTGTGAGAGAGAAAAATAAGTAAATAATGATATATTTATGCATTTGAAAGAAACTCTTAAGGAGATTGCAAAAAGTTATGTGTATGGTTTTGCTATTTTTTTTCAATGTACTAATTACTTTTTGCTTTTAACTGACCGAAATTTTTAGAGGGTTAACTATTAATTTCTCATTATATTCATAATTAAAAAAAAAAGAAACAGAGAAAACTTAAACGCCTTTTTAAGGCTTTCTGGCTCAAATTAGGGGGTGTTATTTTTTAATTATAGTACAGGTATTGTTTTATTTTGTACACAGTGATGGACAACTTTGATTTTATGCCAATTGATACACTATCCACTGGATTCCATCAGGATATGATAATCTGCTCCCATTCTGATATCAGCATTAATTAAAAAAAAATAGGTGGATGTCCGATTGTATCCAAGAACTTTCAGTTGCTTGAGTCATAGCAGTTTCTTTTCCTAGTAAACACCAATACCAAATCCAGTTCGTCAAGTGAAGCCACCGACGCTTTGTAGTAAGCCTAAACAAAAACTCTCGGTGAAATATTTGACGCTATTCTATATAGTAAAGCTTGCATAGGCTTACTACATCGACTTGGCGATTGATTTCTGGCTCTCTAATAAAAATAATTGCAAACGCATTTTTCTTAGGCAGTAAAGGAAACTACTACCACCGTGTGTAAATTCAGATGTCCTGCCTACAACCCGGGTACAGCTATG
>JAFNEN010001222.1:0-77726 GCA_019343175.1 Oedothorax gibbosus
ACTTGCATAGCCCAAACTACAAATGCTATAGGCGAGTGTAATACGTCAAAAAATTCAGAGCATCAAAATTAAAAGACATTGTAAATCTCAAAAAAAAATTTGAATTCAAAGTACTTTAATTATTTAAATAAAACTGCAAAATTTAATGCTCATTTAAAAAATATAAGAAGACATTTTTATTAGAATTAAACCACCATTGTCATTCACATCAATCACCCGAGAAACTTAAATACTTTTAAATAATTAATTAAAAATAATTTATTTTTGCGACATCAATCAGTTTGAAATGACGCCAAATATATTTCACTAAGAGAATTTTTGTTTGAATGTTGATACAAAATGTTTTGATTCTATTTAAAAGAGAGGAATATTGCGTATTGATTCTTTGAAATAAAAATTAATTTTTGCAAACGATAATAAATTATTGAAAAAAAAATTATTGAATTATCGAAATAAAATAAACTAAACTAGCCAAATTTAGCGTGTAAATGTTTATAATAGAAGTTATATTGTGTTTGGCGACTTTTTTCCTGTTGTACACAAATGTGGGAATGTTTGGGAAATGAAAGTGGGTGATGGACAGACGGACAGACAGACAGACGCACTGAACGATTATAATAACTTCCACTTTTTACGTTATAAACGTAGTGTGGAATCTAAAAAAATTGGCATATTTAATTGTAAAGGACACAAAAAGAACGCCTTTTCAACGTAAAATGTATTTTTTTTAAAACTTAGACAATAATATTTCATAAAAACTCAACATAGTTTTGTTAACTACATAATATGGAAAAACACAAAAGAAAATTAACTTAATAGGATGATTTCCCTCTGAGCCTTAGCGGTTCGAAGAAAGTAAAAAGGTCAGAAATATGTTTCCGAGAAAAACACGATTAAAAATTTTAGTTGTTATTGAAAGTATTTATACACTTCATTCAAATTGCAAGAAAACCACGTGAATTAAACTGCTGACGACTACCAAATTTTGACGACATATTCTTCAATATGTGAGGTATCATTTCTGATAATAATTTTTTTTTCGACAATTTCATCTGTCAACAGACTACTTTACCTTAACCTACCTTAACTTGTCTATATTAAAACAGATATGGTTATTTCTTATCAAGTTTACCGTACAAGCTGTTTCTAAGTTAAAACGTATCCCAAACTCTTTGTGTCTTGCCTTTAAATTGTTGTCATTGATAAGCTAGAACGTGGTTCTGTTTAAAAATGATTACTTTTTAACAAATTTCAATAAATGACAGCCCTGCTGCTTTCAATTTTTTTGCAATGCCGTAGTTTTTACGCTACAAGCTTTCATACAATATGATGGATTAAAAAAAAAAACTTTTTTGAAAACTGCAATTTACGAAGGATCTTTTCAATCAGTCGAAAAATGACGTACAGATCCGCCTAAATTTATATATATTATTGAGTTATGAGTACATGAATTTGAAATATGCAAATTTTGATTATCTGATGTAAAATTGGATTTCAACAATTTTGACTTTCTATTTTTCGACAGGAATTTTTTCGTTTTTATTCTTTTTATTAAAAGTATGACTCCTCTAAAGTGTTGGAGCGGATATTTATTACTTCGCTAAATACATGAATAAATTATTTTGTCTTCACAACTTGTTTAATTATCCCTTAAATTAAAAAAAAATCAGTTATCGATACAATTTTGGGACACAATGTAAAACCTAATAAAACCTTACAGTTCAATTCTAACAACTGTTATATAATCATAGTACTTCTTTTAATTGTCATTATAAATAATACATATAGTCATTGAATCAAACTGAAATAATTATAATTCAATTGTATTTTACAGTACAATGCAAATGGTAAAAAAATGGAAATTATTGTGAAAAACATCATTAACAACAGACCTTACAACTCAGAAAATCTTATCAATCCAGAATGCTTGAAGAACTTTCACGAATTTTCCAAACTGGGAAGTGTTTGAAAATGTTGGTTTTAAATGTTACTTTAAAACCTGAAGTAACTCAATGCCTCTAAATAAGTGATAAAAAATTCTCATTGTAATCACGGACGTGCTTTACAAGTTTTTTTATTACTTAAAATTGTGCACAAAATAAACAATGTTGCCTTTGCTGATTTGTCATTTTGTTATAGTTAAGTGGAAAAAAAATCAAGGGACGTTTTAACCCCTTCCTTCTCGCTCCGCCAAAATGAACGGCTGTGATTTTGCCCTCTAGTTCTCGCTCCCGTGATATTTCTGGGCTGGAGTGCTCAGTAGTAAGGCCCCTCACTAAGATTAAAACTATTTAAAATAAACCAATTAATACGCCATGAAATTAATTTTTTCTAATTTCAAGCTAAAACCAAATGTTTCACATTAATTTTCAGGGATGAAAAAATCGGCATTTATAAAAAAATTTCAAATAATTATATATTTAAAGTATAATAAAGATAAATATTATATTTTAATAATTAAATATAAATTTAGCTACTTTGAAAAAATTAGCGTTTAACATTTACCGAGGGAGTTTGTCAATTTTTAGAAATTTTAGGTTTTGACCTGTTTCAAGACAGAAAAAAAAATTGGAGATAAAATTTCAGAAAAATTAATTTAAGATTATTAAACTATACATTTTTTGAAAATGACACTTTGAGAGTGCGGGTAACTTTGGTCCAAAATCATAGGTTTTTTTTTTACAAAATAAGAAAAATTTAACTACAAAAACGATTTAAACACTTAAAAATCATTATGCATTCTAAGTATTGTACTTTTACAAATAATTTCCAAGCATTTTTGATAAATTTTATAAATTACAAAAAAATCGGTATTAGTTTAAAAAATTAGTACACGGATAGATCTGGGAGGGTAACTTTAGTCCAAGCATGAAATACATAAGAAACATAAATTTTAGCATCCTTAAAAGCTGTGTTACCGAATTAAATAGTAATATTAAATGATTAAACATAAAATAACAAAGTTTAATATATCTAGTTATTAAAAATTTTATATAACTTAACATTTACGTTGCAGTGCATCGTAGAATGACATTATACTATAAATACCAGTATTCTAAAAGTAAACTTCAATTTTATTAAGGGAAAATAACTTATTTTTAGAAGCACGATTTAATAACAAATATCTTAATGAAAAGCAAACGATTTTTATTATAAAAGGAAAAGTTTTTTTTTACAAAAAAAGAAAAATTTAACTACAAAAACGATTTAAACAGTTAAAAATCATTATGCATTCTAAGTATTGTACTTTTACGAATAATTTCCAAGCAATTTTATTAAATTTTATAAATTAATAAAATAATTTAAAAAATTAGGATACGGTTGGATCCGGGCGGGTAACTTTGGTCCAAGCATGAAATGCATAAGAACCATAAGTTCTAGCATCCTTAAAAGCTGTGTCATCGAATTAAATAGTAATATTGAAATGTTTAAATATAAAAAATAAAAAAAAAGTTATAATATACCTAGTTATTAAAAATGGTATATAACTTAACATTTACGTTGCAGTGTATCGACATAGAATGACATTATACTATAAATACCAGTATTAGAAAAGTAAACTTCAATTTTAATAAGGGAAAATAACTCATTTTTAGAAGCACGATTTAATAACAAATATCTAAATGAAAAGCAAACGATTTTAATATAAAAGGAAAAAAAATAATATATTCGTAATTAGTTGAATTTGAAAATGCTTTTACCCCAAACGATTTTTTGTTA
Organism: Oedothorax gibbosus; assembly: GCA_019343175.1. Lineage (NCBI taxonomy): Eukaryota > Metazoa > Arthropoda > Arachnida > Araneae > Linyphiidae > Oedothorax > Oedothorax gibbosus. The sequence continues at coordinate 3,721 of JAFNEN010001222.1, forward strand.
AACCACTCGATTTTATATTCTCAGTGAACACTGAGTGTTAAATAAACACGGAATAAAACACTTTAACAGTTAACATTTTTGCAAAAGTACCAAAGGTTTTCGTCCATAAAGAAATATTTACATCTTGGACCAAATTTACCAGCATTTATCGGCAAAAGTTTCCCAGTGACCAATATTTAAATATATCATAAAAAGTATTCAACTTAGATTAAAACAAATGGTGTAATATTTATCCCCATAAATAAAAGAATAGTAATGAGTGTATTATTGAGTTATTTTCAATATTTTTTTAGGTGTTCCAGACAAAATTTGGAAGAAATAGATTTTTATCATTAAATGCTCGTAAGAATACAAACGTCATTTCGGTATTACTTCAAACTTCGGTAAACTTTAAAAAGTGTTTTTTTCTTAATATATCTTTGTTAGAAGTTAATTTTTTTACTGCAAAATAAACATAAAACATAATAATATATTAACATTATTATTTTTTCCGTGAACTTGGCAAATAGTAAAGTTATCTGGCTGTTCATCTCCAAAACAGCAAGTGTTCGTCTGACCAAAAAAATTTTCTGTTTGGTAAAAATTCGCTAATAAAGGGCTTAGTGAAAGAACGTGCTAAATAACAAAAAGGTGAAAACGAGAAAATGAGCATTAAAAGTTTTCGTTTACATTTAAGTTCGTTGAAAATGGTACTTGCAAGCAGTAAAAAATATTTTTTTTTAAAATATCCACTTAGCACGTTCTTACACTAAGCAGTTCAAATTGGATGTCACACAAAAAACTAGGGGGCAGTTGTTCAATCATCACTGGAATTTGCTAATGTAATCAACACATTAAGACGGATTGTCAGTCCCATAGAGCTAATGCATTAGTTTTGGAATCACAATTTCCGCAGAAGTATTGCTTCGCCATGTTAGCTCCTTTTCCCCAGGTATGAAAATCAACATAACATCGAACTGAAACAAATTTGAAACGAAAATGTTATCTAGTTATTTAGTTATATATTTTTGAAATTTTAAGATGCCAAAACTGTACAGCAGATGGCAACGATATTTAAACACTTTACAATTAAATTAACGAACTGAATAATTAAATAGCCGGATGTTATTTTTTTTTCAATTTTGTTTTAAATTGATGTTATAATGATCCCCAAACCTGGTGAAAATGGGATAACATGGCAAAGCAATTCTTTTGCAAAAGTTGTAATTTCAAAACTAATGCATTAGCTCTATGGGACTGACAGTCTCTCTTAATACATAAGACAAAAGTCATCCATGTGTCTTAGGCAGGCAGACATTTTAGAATTTGTGTCCTAAGCCCCTTGGCGAATTCTGTAGCAGTATCACATAAGGAAGGTACCTTTCCTTGACTGTAATGTTGATATAGAGTTATAAACACAGTGCGGAATTGGATGCCTTGCGCAGGAACCAGTAGTATAGGTTTCCTTTCGGTTCTAAACAATAAGGGATACATGAGAGTGAAGAAAACAACGTAATTTTTAGCGCAAACGGTCGCTTCATTCGCTACACATTCTTGTGAGTTTAATCCCCGTTTCAATTTCACATCTGCATCAATTTTGGTCAAATTTTCTGGTATTGGGGAACTTGACTTTTACGAATCTTACTATATACTTAAAAACCAAAATAAATTAGTTAATTTTTCCAACATGACAGAGTTTTCTCAAATTTGGAAGGGTCTCATCGGAACTAGAGAGCCTAAATAAAAGAACGAACATGTACTTCGTACAAGTATATAAGAGTGGCGACACTGAGGAGTGACTGGCAACCGGCTCTCCCCGCTCTTGCCCGGTTCGTGCCAACCTAGAAGCGTTATCGCTTTTAACGGCGCCAAAGCTAAACCGAAAGTTATTTTCGCTCGTGATCCTGACGGGGGAAATTTGTATCGAATTCTTTTGGATAGTACTCGATTTCAACTTAAAGAAAAAGCTTAGCGCTTTTTTTCTTCTTTTTTTTTAGAAAATTTTGTTGTGTATAACATTGATTTTTTCTCTTGTTTCTAACAAAACAGTTTGAAAAACTTTGGATTTTCAATAATTTGTATTTATACATTTCCTTTTATTTTAAAACTTAACTTTACATCCATATACGATTTTTGAGATATCAGATTTTAACAATAATAAAACGCCTACATCTAAAACAAATTAAGATAGTTTTAAAGGTTTATTTTAATATATTTAAAAACTGTAATGAGAAGAATTCATTCAATTTTAAAAAGGTTTTGCATGGAATTTATGAATTAGAAAAATAGGTATTCATTCTAGGCTAAATAATTTATTTTTTAGGACTTCTTTATATATTTGTGAATTTCATTATGAAGTCAAGTGCATTTTAAATTACTTTAGAACAATATACCATATCTAAACTTATGATTTTAAAATTAATAAGGGTGTAGAATCGTAAAGGTCGTATCGCAATTAAATCATTCAGGCACAAGCGTAACGGTTTATTTTAAAACCAACTTTTATTATTCTAAAGTCTCAACTGACATTCAACGTCTTAATTTTTAAAACTACAACAATCACGTGCTATCGCACGCTCGTAAAATTATCAAAACTTAAGTGATGCCAACATTCGGCCATCCTATAAATACATCGTCCTCGATGATACAATACTTAAAATACATATAGACAAAGAGTAGGAATAGAGGGATTCTCTACATTGTGAACCTCTATCTGACGAGTCAGCTCTCGTCGCTTCTCCCATGCGCTGAGAGCGACGTTTTCTGATTTTTGAATTTCTCCTGTGCTTCGGCGATCAGCTTCGGAATCATGACCTTCTGACCTCTGTCTCCTTCTTCGCGTTAGCACAGCACAAGCGGCAATTAAAATCACGACCAAAACCACGGCAGAACACACGGCCGAAGTGATGACGGCCAGTCGCCGCTGGAGTTCCATGGCTGAGGATTCGGCTACTACGGGAGGAGGGTGGCCAACAGACACTTTTCCAATATCAATCCTCCTCGTTAAGAAATCAAACTCCACTTCTTTATTCCCCGCAAATTTAGTTGTCTCTGCCACTATTTCATCAGACTGAGGTTCAGGGCCTTTTTCATTAAATGCTTGAACAACTATATTATACTCAGTGGAACTTAACAGGTTAGAGAGAACACACTCATTTTCAAATTCTTCAGTATTTTTCAAGATCTTGAATAAATACTGGCCACCGGATTTGGCTGCTTTGTATCCTACGTAATACCCTGTTATGGGACCTACACCGTCTTTTGGTCCTTCTGGTGGCATCCAAGATACTCTTAATGAGTTCAAATTTACTGGAGCAACTTGAACTTGCAATGGAGGAGTCCGTGAAACTTCATCATCAGTTGTAACCGAAATAAGTTTACTTCTGGGACTTCTTCCGATGGCGTTTTCAGCGAGAACATGAATGTTGTACGTCATTCTTGGTTTAGGGCCTCTTACAGTTGCATCAGTTTGACTTCCCGAGACATCCGTCGTTACAATGTTTGATTCATATTTGCCATTAGTATTTTCAGAGACAATAAGAAAACGTATGATTGGACTGTTTCCATTAAACGGCATATTCCATCGTAGTTGCACACTTCTACTGGAAATATGAATTACTTTTACTAGCACAGGACTGTCTGGCCCTCCTTGCACCACCAACTCCACAGTCGAATCATCATCGCCGAAGCGATTCGAGGCTCTACATGAGAACACAGAGGAATCCTCTCTCCAGGCAGAATGGATACTCAGCTGAGAAGCGAGGCCATCAGTGTGGTCGAATTGTCTCTTACTGTATCTAGGTATCGTTCCGTTAGCCAGCATTTCTTCGTCCTTGAACCAAGTTACCGAGATGGGTCTGTTCCCTTGGGCCTTGCAGTTGGGGTTCACCTCTTCCCCCTTTTTGACCTTCTGGGCAATGAATTTGGTCTTGAAGTGAGCCAATACTGTTTTGTTCTTAACAATCATCACTGGACTGGCGTACGGTGACCTAGTTTCAGAAAAGATTCCGTAGTCTTTCCATTCCTTCACTATTTGCTTAATTATCGATCGTTCTTCAGCATTTGTTTTATAGGGTCTCATGAAAACTGGTTTGCCGCCCTCTACTTCCTTAATTTTCATCGTAGTTAAATCTCTGCAACCAAAGCTCTTGTAAATCAAGCGAAACGCAACCTCTGTACTCGTTAAGAAGTTGCACTAGTTGTTGCTTTTGTTCGTAAGATACGTTAATATCTGTTTTTATGTCTTCATCTTCAAGTAGACGTTTACTAATATACTTTTCTTGTGAAGTAGTTATGACATTAGTGTCCAGAATTTCAGAGTTTGGAGTTTCATTACTTGAACTTGAAATGCTACATTCATCGTTTCCTAAAACAGTACTGTTTTCAAGCAATTCAATTGATTCACCTCTGCCTACAGATTGGTTTTCTGTTAACGTAAGACTTTTATCTTGAAAATTGAAAATGGGGATTTCTGCTTTTCCTTTAACTACTGTGACTAAGCAATCCATGTTTCTTTCGTTATTGAGTAAAAGCAAACCGTCACTTAAATTTTCGGCTTTACACTGCACTAAGTTGACAGAGTTCTTTTCGATGACTGTAGTTTTGGCTGCATTCAGAGAGAATCGTTTATCTATATTCAGTTGCAATTTGTGGAATGGTGCTTCGTCGATATGCAATTCGTTTCCCACTTTTGCATAAGCTATGTGAGGCATATCAGTCCATGTTCTTCCGACCAACAAATCACCGGCTTGAGCTTCATCTTCTACAATAAGAACCGTTACTTCATCCCCGGAAATATCGTCAATCTCTATATCAACAACAGCTTTACCAAGAGTTTTTCCCGCTGGTGTACTTTGGTTTCCAAATCCGTAAATATTAGTTACTTCAGGGGTAAAAGGTATTTTTAATTTATGTGCAGCAGACTTTTTCATAAAACAGCTACTGCTTCCTGTGTCAATCAACGCTTCGACCCATTCTGCACCGTTAATTTTGGCCCTTTTTAGATAAAGATCTGGAGTTGCAGTTTTGTTGGTTGTTGTGGCCAAATTCGTTACGTGGTCCTTTTCTGAACCTTGCTTCTTTTCTGGGCAGTCTTTCGAAAAATGACCATAGTCGTTGCAGTTAAAACATTTTGATTCACCCTTTTCGTTGCGCAAAGGTTTACGGAAGCCTACGTTGTTTGAGGAGTTGCGTTGTTGAGGATTTGTTTCTGTTTCTGAATTTTGGGTTTAAACTTATTGTCATTGAAATTTCCGCGCCGTTGAAATCGATCGTTTGCATTATTCTTATTATAGCCGTTGCCGTTACTCTGTTTCCGTTCGTTTGCTTGTATGGTTGATCTGCTTCCCCTCACGGTTTCATACTCATCCAGCCTGTCAGCAAGACTCTTCGGTGTCAAAAATTTTACCCACACATCAATAAAATGCTCCTTCAGTTCGTTTGGAACTCTTCGCTTTAGCTGTTCTGTTACCATTAGGTCCTTTAAGCCTTGAAAATCCTTAATTTCTAAACCAGAAATCCACTCATCAAAATAGTTCTGCAGTTCGAAGGCGAAATCACTCCATGTGCTGTGTGAGTTTTGGTGTTGAATAAATTTTTGATGAAATTTTTCAGGACTAAGTTTGAACCTTTTTAGTAACAATTTCTTCACATGCTCGTATTCGTTAGCCTTTTCTTCCGGTTCTCTTGCTATTATTTGCGTTATTTCGTAGGGAAGTAGGCCCAATAGATGCGAAACCCAATCCTCCTCCGGAACTTCAGCTCTTCGTGCTTGGCGTTCAAACAGAACTAAATAGAGACTAATTTCTGACTCCTTCAGATCAAACTTGCGGATCAATTTTTGCAAATCTTTGTTTGGTCTATTGACAATCACGTCTCCATTTATGTTTGCTTCGTCTTGCTTACCTCGGCTTCCATTTCCGTTAGCAATTCGTAACTTTTCTAATTCAAAAGCTCTCTCCTTTTCTATGCGTTCTAATTCAAAAGCTCTTTCCATGCGTTCTCTTTCCATGCGTTCTCTTTCCATGCGTTCTCTTTCCTCTTGCAGTCGCTGGCGCTCATTTTCTTTTTCTATGCGATCATTTTCTAATCTTTCGTTAATTATTCTTTCAGACATTAATTTAACAAACTCTTCCTCGTAGTTTGCAGATCCTACTATCAACTTCTTTAAATCAACAACTTTCATATCGTCGTTTGTTACTTCACCTAACTCATCTGCTATTAAGACTAAATCTACTTTCTTACACTTCGCCAAATAAGACATTTTGACAATTGGAAAAGTTCACTTAGTTGGCACAAATTGAGACTTGCTAATCGCTTCAAAACAAAATTTAAAGTCAGTCCGTTCGTTGGCGAAACTCTTCGTTTTCCGTATTAATAATTCTTTATAGTTTTGTATAATCCGTCGTCATTCATTAGCGTATAGATTCGTCGTCCGTTTCCAAGTTCGTTGGCGACATTTAGCATAGTTGCCCGTAGTAACAATTCTGTTCCATCTTAAAAAGCCGTCTTCCACTAAATGTTTTTTCGTTTTCGTAGTTCGTTATGGAGAAATCTTGCAGGTCGCAATTGTTTTCGAAAGATGAATTTTTCGTAAGATTTTCGTAAGTTGAATTTCGGCGTCTCGTAGAATTCTTTTCTCGTATCGTAATCCGTCTGGACTTGTAGATATCGTTTTACAATCCAGTTTTTCGTACGTAGTTTATCGTCGGCGTTAAGGATAATAATTTCTATCTTATCCCACTTCTGAAATGTAGAATCGTAAAGGTCGTATCGCAATTAAATCATTCAGGCACAAGCGTAACGGTTTATTTTAAAACCAACTTTTATTATTCTAAAGTCTCAACTGACATTCAACGTCTTAATTTTTAAAACTACAACAATCACGTGCTATCGCACGCTCGTAAAATTATCAAAACTTAAGTGATGCCAACAAAGGGCTACTGTAATGGCTATGAAGCACTTAATAATAAACTCACCTTTAAAAAAATCGTATTGCATGTTACTTTTTATGTTGTATCTTAAAGTGAAAAAAGACACATGGATATAATTATTAAACACTTAAAGTATCTTTAATAATTAAAAAAAAAAGTATTAAGTTACATTATAATAACCATAAAAATACTCCAACATTGCTATTCATGAATAATAAATTTATTGAAAATAACAAAAAATATTTATTTTAATCAGTTAAGATACTTGTAGAGCCCACATGTTTGATTTAAAAAATAAATATTTGACTTTGCCATCATAAGATCGTTTTTAAAATAATGTTCCATCTTCAAAATTCTTTGAAATCGTTTGAAAAGAAAGGGAATTTGTGACAGGTTTATGAATGTACTAATACCAAATTGCCGCCCCCGAAAATTCGCCGCTTTAGGCTTTAGCCTACTTAGCCTATTTAGAAATCCGGCCCTGCAACCAGGCAGGTCCGTCACAACTGCTTCTATTTATTTAAGTAGTTAGAATAACATATAGTTCTAATAAATTATGTAATGTAAACACTTAAAATCACAAAATAGATTTTAGGTACAACCTTAACTTTTCTTTCAACCTTTACTTACAATAAAATGTGCGTTAAATAAGTTTTAAAATACAAAAAATAGTACATTCCGGATTAACACTCAATGCCGTAACAGACTTTCATTTGTTTACCTTTCAGAAGAGCGCCAACACTTGGAGCCAACTCGCGCCAAAACGTGGCCAAATATCGTCTGCACGCAAATTCCAAAAATTGCCTATTTCACTTAAAATAACAACTATTTTTAGCTTTTACGAATTCATAGTCATTCATTGAATATAATACTATAATAAACTGTACTTAAAATTACAATTATTAGGATTATTATTAACGAAAACTTGATAAAATATACAATGCAAGTTGGAAAAATTCTAAAAAAACAAAAAATACACACCTTAAAACTTGCTAAATACAAAAAATACTTAGTGCAAAATGTAGCTCAGACAATTCCTTATTCATAATATACAATATAAAAGTTAAACATACCTAAAATTTTGCAGATGAAGCAGATTAACATAGAACACTCATAATTTCAACCAACGCGCTATGGAGAAAAAATACAGTGGTCGAAAAAGTGGAAAACGGAAATGGAGCACAGCCGATCGGCCAATGAGATTGCAGATGCTTGCCTGCGTGCAATCGGCAGGGAAGCTCGGTGTCGCCACTCTGTATAGTTCTTACTATTTATCCAGGTACCCTAATCGGAACAGAGTAACTTTTCTCCCCACGCACATCCCCTCGCCCCTCTACAACCCCCTTTTCCGGATATCAGATTTCACTACCTTTCCCATTCGAGATGGAAGAGACGGCTGAACAACTTCGCTACCGGCTAAGCCAGCCTGGTGCACTCGAGGCCGAAATGAGACGGATGAAGGAGCAGTTTGAACAGGATATGAGAAATATTGATGAACAACGAGAACGGAGAGCTCTCATGGAGACGGATGTTGTACCGCAAGTTGTGGCTAATATCCCCACCTCCAACCAGTTTCAAGCCTTGGCCGAGTCCATGGAGCTGTCGTCGGATGCCCAATTCCCGGCGGCAGGGACTGTAACCCCGGATGCCCCATTCCCGGAGGGAAGCTCGGATGCCCGGTCCCAGGAGGGAAGCATGGATGTCCCGACGGCCAAGAAGGTCAAGCTAAATCCGGAAGCCCAATTCCCGGAGGCGGTTGACAATATCAAGCTTAATCCGGATGCCCAATTCCCGGAAGCGGTTGATATTAACATCAAGCTCAATCCGGATGCCCAATTCCCGGAGGCGGTTGATAACAAGATCAAGCTTAATCCGGATGCCCAATTCCCGGAGGCGGTTGATTTTAAGACCCCTGATGCCCAATTCCAGGTGGCACGCAGACCTGACCCGATTCTTTTCCTCGGAGGAGATATCGGCGATGCAATCTGCCTCCGCGTTCGCGATGCAGTGGGAGGTGATATAGGCTGCAAACCTTATCACAAGTTCGTCAAGATTTACCCACGAACCCCTGATGAGGAAACTAAGATCCTGGCCATACTTGCCGATGCTAAGGCAGGATTCTTTCGCCACTCGCATCGCAAACGCCCCATCCTCAAAACGGTTGTCAAGGGCTTGCCCCGCGACACCGATCCAGCAACCATCACTGCCGCGCTTGCCGCGGAGGGTTACATAACTGAAAGAGTAGCCCAGATGACAAGGGCTCGTACCAAAGCCCCTCTACCGATATTCCAAGTCCTGGTGGTACGGACTGGGAACTTCAAGGAGATTTTCAACCAACGCAGCCTCCTGGGTAAGAAGGTTAACTTCGAACCATACAGGAAGGTCTCGCGCATCCCACAGTGCTACAACTGCCAGAACCACGGGCACGTTAGTAGCCAATGCCACATGGGTGCCAGGTGTCGGTACTGCGGCCTCGGCCACGACTCCCGTACCTGTCCCACCCGAGCTGATCCCAACGTCCACTGCTGTGCCAACTGCGGTGGCCCCCACCTTAGCTCCTACGTGACCTGCCCGAGCGACCAAAGCTCCCCAAAAGGGAGCTTCCCGAGCGTGCCGCCAGGTGGCAGCACCCCAAGCCCCGCCTCCAGACCGCAGAAGATCCTGCGTCGATATTTGAGGCCCTCACGTCCGTGAGAGACGCTATCACAGACGTCTTCGGGGACATCCCCACTTTTATCAAGAAGGCAGCGGCTCTTTCCGCAGCAACCACAAAGGCCGACAAGATGTTGGCTCTCTTCAACCTTATCGAGCCGTAGAACGCGGGCCTTCGAGCCTAAGTTCATTCCTTGTAAAAGTTATCGCCTTTACGGCACTTTTTCGATGAAAGAGAAAGGGCGCTTCGCGCCGATGCTCTGATAGTTAGTATCGATTTCCGATTTCCGACTACCTTTCCATCGCATCCACTGTCATTTTTTTGTGCACATTGCTGAAGATGGCCAGCCTTTATTTCGCAGAAACATGTACAATTTTCACCTAATAAACCATTTGTGCCAATAATTACGTTGTTTTCTTCACTCACATGCTTCTTGCGTAAAGTCGAAGATTAAAGATATTAATTAGTTATAATTAAAACAAAATTTTAGTATTTATTCGATAACTACAGATGGCAGCACTAAACGGCATGTAAATATCGTATTAAAAAAATGTTTTAATTATAACTAATTAATATCTTTAAAATTATACTTATTAATTATTTTAATGGCAAAATAACTTTCTTCTGTATTTTTTGGTAATTTGTCGTGAATGCATGTCGTATATTTTATTTAAAAAAAAAGGGTCAAAAGTTTCCCATTGGAATTGTATAGAGATCTGTTACCATGCAAGACCCTTAACGTAGGGTTGATATAACTATTGAGTTGAATGAAATGTGCAAGAGAATGTTTGCCACAATTGAGCATTTCCGCTGCTTGAAAACGTAACGTTCCTTGCCAAATCTAGACCGGCAATTATATCCTGGCTGTTCCCAATAAGGATATAGCTTGGATTTCAGATGACCAAATAATTCGAGAAAATTGTCCAAAATTAATTCAGATTGCTATAAAACTGTACGCATTTGAAAGTAAAATAAATGTGTTTTAATAAACCAATTCGATTTTCTTATAATAATATGGTATTTGTTGTTTCAGTAACTGTAAATAATATGTACTCCATGTGTTGTGAAATTCTTACAGATGATTGTTTTATGTCCAAATACATGTTATATTTCTATTTTTTAATTTGTTTAACTTATTTGTATTAACTTATTATCATCAAAGCTTGAAATAGACAGTCAAAAACGTACAACCTAACCGTTTTCATTAAAAAAGGTTAAAATGCTGGTTATTGAGAATTTTTGCTAACATTGTTGACCACACAAATACTCACTAAATCCCCATTCTTCATCACTCTTAAATCCTCAACTCTTAAAATTAAAAAAGATCCTAAAATGCTAATTTTTCAATCTGTTAAACCAAACACCATGAGAAAAGTTCTTTGAAATGCATAGATTGCAAAAACACTAAGCATATATTTCCCATATTCGTTTTGAACCAAAAAAAATGTGAAGTGTACCTTTGTTTTTTCATTAAAAGTATCAATTGAACCATAAATAATTAGAGAATATGATCCTTAAGAGGATCGGACCTTACCCGGACCCGAACCTGTGAGACTTTTCGCACAAAAAGATAACGCCTTTACCGACTAGGCTCCCCAACCTTGACATTATTGAAATAAAGTAAGAAATTTTGGTAAATCATGATTTATAATTCCCTTCCATCTTATCTATCTTTATTTATTGCGATGACTGTTTATTTATGAGATTTAACAACTATTATATTTTTGATTTCATAATATTATATAATTAGCTTTATAAACCCGGCGTTGCACGGGTGTACCCTTAATAACGGTGATTGTTTTTGTTTTTTTAATGTAAACATTCATTTTATACCAATTGATCCCTTCTCCACTGGTCAAGCACTCCATCGGTATATTATAATTTCCTTCCATTCTAATATCAGCATTAATTTAAAGAAAAATCCGATTGTATCCAGGCCCTTCTAGAAGTTAGAGGGCTTTCCCATAGGCCCTGTTTAAATTGCCAGAATAGCTGTGATATAATGGCCAGTTTCTATTTGCCCACCTACACCTGAAAATGCCCAAAATTTAGTAAAAATTCCACTCCATAATCGACCACTTGACAGGGCAAGGGAGCCCAGTCGGTAAAGGCGTTCGCCTCGCATGCGATAGGTCCCAGATTCGGGTCCAGGCATCGTCAAAATAATTGCCGACCAATAAACGGCAAATGCAGCCCAAAATGTCCGACGAATAATACACCATATGGTGGGAGTGCACGTTAAATAATTTTTTAGTCCGGACGCTTCGTACGATGTAAAAGTTGCATTGGGTGCCTACTCAGGTGTTGGCTCGTCACATGACTGTGGTTCTAAATGAAGATGCCCGTGGCCAATAGCCCTCGTGTGTCCTCTAGCCCTCTAGTGCCAATAGCCCTCTAGTGCGACGATAAATCAAACTAACCCTAACCCATACAACTGGATGGGAATAGCTACCCTTCGTTAAATTTCCAACTTCGCCAAAAGCCGCCAATGCCAAAATTCAATCGGCCATTATATCATAGCTGTACTGAATTGCCAGTTTCATAAACATAAAGTACATACGCTATACGTAGAGACAATTGACATTTCTCAGAAATATTCATCAGATCTAGAATAGTTTTTGCTTTTACTGGCATGAGACATTGTAAACATATCTTCATTTCTCACCATTTGTAAACATCAGTTAAATTAAATTCGGTAAAAAAAACGATTTAATTTAATAAATAAAATAAAATAATCATATTCAAATAACAATCCTACAAATTACGTGCTCACGTGCTCTGACGTGTTTATACTTAATTTTCTTTCACGCTGAACGCGCTGAAAAATTTCTTTTAAATTAAAATAATCGCTTCTTAAATGACGCCTACGATATAAAAAGAATATTCTTCTAAAATTTGGTAGCTGTACCTCCAGTAGTTTGGGCTGGACTTTGAGATTATCTATCAGAGAAAAATAAATGCAAGGACACGTTTTGTTTGAAACATTTTATTTTTTAAAATAGTTATGTTTTAGGTCTTCAAATTATTTTGTTGTTTTGTGAATAATCTTTTAATTTGGTATTTTTTAAATCAAAAATTAAATCTTAGAAACACAAAAAGCTAAGAGATACAACTGGCAACCGCGACCTTCTGGCCGCAGGTTGACAGTTGAGGCCGTTTAAGGTTCTTGTATGGTAACAGATAATGTTAAAGATATGAATTATTTATAATTAAAACAAAATTTTAGTAATTATTCACAAACTGCAGATGGCAGCACTAACGGCATGCAAATATATAAACATTTTTTTTAATTATAACTAATTAATAACTTTAAAATTATACTTATTAATTATTTAAATGGCAAAATAACTTTCTTCTGTATTTTTGGGTAAGTTTTCGTGAGTACATGTCGTATACTTTATTTAAGAACAGGTGCCAAAAATTCCCTATTGGAACAGTATAGAAATCTGTTACCATACAAGACCTTTAAAAGAGATGGATATTACCTATTTATTCTTTGAAACATAAATTAATTTTAGCAAAGCATAGCAATAATTGAATAATTATTGAAGAAATAATTTTTGAATTTTCGAAATTAAATAAATGAAACTATCCAAATTTGGTGTGTAAATGTTTATAATAGAATTAATATTGTGATTGGGATACTTTTTTCCCCTGTTAAACACATAATAATGTTGTGTGGAATCAGGCTGAGTGACAGATTCCGTTATTTATTCGATATTTTCACTGTTGCCATTTCGTCAAACGTACGAGAAACTTTATTTAAAATGAAAATAAAACTCTTGAAAAAATATTTATTTACGTGATATTATTCATTTTAAATTGATGTCACATCACAATAGATTCATTTTTCAGTAAAAAGAAAGATACATAAAGAGATTTCTTTGCATAAAAAAATGAAAAGTTTCGCTTTTAGCTTTCACACTAGTTTAAAATGTAAAAATTGGAAAGTTTTCTAATCGTTCAGTCCGTCTGCCTGTCCGTCACCAACTTTCATAGCCCAAACTACAAATGCTATAATCGAGTGTGATACGTCAAAAAATTCAGAGCATCAAATTTAGAAGACTTTGTAAATCTAAAAAAAAAATTGAATTCAAAGTACTTTAATTATTTAAATAAAACTGCAAAATTTAATGCTCATTTAAAAAATATAAGAAGACATATTTATTAGAATTAAACCAATATTGTCATTCGCAACAATCACCCGAGAAACTTAAATATTTTTAAATAATAAATTAAAAATAATTTATTTTTGCGACATTAATCAGTTTGAAATGACGTCAAATATATTTCACTAAGAGAATTTTTGTTTGTATGTTGATTGGTTGGTTGGTTGGTAGACATATATATTCAGGTTTGTGTGCTTTTTATGTTGATACAAAATGTTTTGATTCTATTTAAAAGAGAGGAATATTGCGTATTTATTTTTTGAAATATAAATTAATTTTTGCAAACGATAATAAAATTATTGAAGACATAATTATTGAATTATCGAAATAAAATAAACGAAACTAGCCAAATTTAACGTGTAAATGTTTATAATAAAAATTATATTGTGTTTGGAAACTTTTTTCCTGTTGTACACAAATGTTGTGTGGAAGCGGGCTGAGTGACAGCTTCTGTTACAAACCAACTTGTCGTTTTTAAAGCATCAACTTTACTTATGGGGTTGTTTCACGGAGGATCTGGCAATGGCTCTGCGGTTTTGTTTTCATGTCTATTTTGATGTCTTTCAACAGCTGCATTTTGGAATCTTTTTAGTGACTTTAAAAAGACGTGAAACCCTTTGCTAGTATTTTTATGGTATGTTTTTGTAATATTAGAATTAAATGGTATTTTTTCGTAGTTTTTCTAATAAAACTGGTGGCAACACTGTTGAAAGACATCCAAAATAGACATGAAAACAAAACCGCATAGCTATTGCCAGATCCTCCGTGAAACAACCCCATTACTCATTCTTCGAACTGTAAATTAATTTAACCAACGATGAATGTTACTGAATTTTCGAAAGAAAGTTAATAAAAATGGGGAATTATGGTGACTAAAAGATGTTTATTAGGAAAAGGACAGAGAATGTTCCTTTTTCGCATGAAAATGTTGTTCTTTTATTTTTCAAAATAATGTAAAGTTAAATGATAGGTAATAGTTTCGCTTCCATTTTTACAGCAAAAAAAATAACGCGATTATTCTCAACTCAAACTTCTTCTAGTTTTGGCGATTAAAAGTTTAATTTAGAACTTGTTAAAGGCCCTGTTTGGCGAATTTCTTTCTAAGGTATATATAAATGTTCTGTTTACTAGTGAGTACAAATAATGCGTGAAAGTGGTTTAAGTGACTGATTCTGTTACAAACCAACTTGTGAGGTTTTTTTTAAGTTCTCTGCTCAGCAATATAGAAAACATCTATTATGCGCGAATATTTTTTTGTACTGATTCGGAATGGGAGAATTCTGTCAACCTATTCTTTCGAAAGCATTACCTATACTTTGTGTAAGCTTTGTTGTCAGAAATTCACTGTAATAAAACAAATGTTTTTAATGTATAACCGTTCCTATGTTGAAATCCATGGTACAGATGTTTAGTCAAGTAAATGTCTTGATTTATCGTAAAATGAGTTTTAAGCCAAATTTAATAAAATTGCATAATGCTCGTTACTAGTAGCCTAAAATCATTAAAATTATATAAAAGAATGGTTAGGTGTCCTGTTTAGAAATGGAAAAGTTTAATGTAGAAATTTCAAACTTTTTTTATCAACACCCTGCCATTAACCTATCTACACTGTTAAAAATTAGGCACTTTGTTTCACCAAAATTATGGTTCCTAGTAGCTGCAACGGATGTGTGGTGAAACGTTAAACCATATTTTTGGTATTAGGTTGAACCATTTCTCAGCTTTTTGTTTCCAAATCCAGAAAAATTGTTCAACCAAACTCCGAAAAAAAGGTGAAACCTTTCACCACACTGCCGTTGCAGCTACTAGGAACCATATTTTTGGTGAAACCAAGCACAAAATTTTTAACAGTGTAGCGACTAGTAGAACACTAGTAGCGAATGTCTTTATTCCATGTTCTAAATTTTGGCGTATTAATTGTCTTTCAATAAATCAAGAAATGTTGCATTTGCTTGAAGCCGTCAATACGGCATGTATGTAAAGGTAGATCTCTACTTTGGAGGGCTTTATTTTTTATTTCTTAATATTTTTACTTAACATTTTGAAAAAAATGAATATCAGAACAACTACGTTAAAAAATTTATTATTATTATTATTATTTAGTTTATGGACAAAAAGGTTGACATTTCACCCCGATTTTTTTAAATATTTAAAGCCATACTTCTCCCTTAATTATATAGATTCAAGTCTACTTTGTTTTTTTACATCATTATACAAGTGTGTAGAACAAAGCTATGTTGAGACAATTTAAAAATAATAAAAAACAAGTAGGTTTGTAACAGTTAAAGTTAGTTGTCACTTAACCCGCTTCCACACAACAGTTGTGTTTAACAGGTAAAAAGGCGCCAAACACAGCATTAATTCTCTATTAAACATTTACATGCTAAATTTGGCTAATTTCATTTATTTTTTTCGAAAATTCAATAATTATTACTTATCGTTTGCAAAAATTAATTTATATTTCAAAGAATAGATATGTAATATTCCTCGCTTCTAAATAGAATTAAAACATTTCATATCAACGTACAAAGAATCTCGTAGTGAAATACATTTGACGTCATTTTAAACTGATCGATGTCGCAAAAATAAATTTATTTTAATTTATTGTCTAAAAGAATTCTTCCTTAAAAAGAAAAGTTTCTCGAGCGATTCTCGCGAATAGCAATGGTGGTTAAATTCTAATAAACATGGCCCCCTATGCTTTTTAAATGAGCATTAAATTTTGCGGTTTTTTAAATAATTGAAGTACTTCGAATTATTTTCTGAAATTTTCAATGTATTCTAAATTCGATGCGCTGAATTCTTTTAACTTAGCACACTTGTCCGTAGCATTTGTAGTTTGGGCTATGAAAGTGGGTGACGGACGGACAGACGGACTGAACGACTATAATAACTTCCACTTTTTACGTTATAAACGTAGTGTGGAAGCTAAAAAAATTGGCAAATTTAATTGTAAAGGACACAAAAAGAACGCCTTTTCAATGTAAAATGTATTTTTTTAAAACTTAGACAATCATATTTCATAAAAACTCAACATAGTTTTGTTAAGTACATCATATGGTATAACACAAAAGAAAAATTAACTTAATAGAATGATTTCCCTCTGATCCTTAGCGGTTCGAAGAAAGTGAAAAGCTCAGAAATATGTTTCCGAGAAAAACACAATTAAAGATTTTAGTTGTTATTGAAAGTATTTATACACGTCATCTAAATTGTAAGAAAAACTCATGAATCAAACTGCTGACGACTACCAAATTTGGACAACATATTCTTCAATATGTCAGGTATCATTTCGGATAATAAATATTTTTTATAACAACGTGCAAAAAAGTTCACTTTTTATATTATATTCATTCATAAATCATTGCGAAAATGACACTTTACGTGCTTATTTCACAGACAGTGCCGAAAGTAGTACTTCCGGCATTAGTGCGGTAAACTAAATAAGAGTATCTGATTGGTAGAAAAACAAAATGTCAGGAATATCTCCATGGAAACTAAATGATGTCATGAAACTCACTTATTTCTATTGGTTCATTACTTTTGCATTTTCTAATATCTCCATGGAAACTACAAGTACTACAGAAATTGTTAAAGGAAATTAAATAAGACAAAAGTCACTCATTGGTAGAAATACTTTTTTTTGCACGTTATAATAAAAGATATTGTAAGCAAGCACGTGCCAAATAATACTTTATTAAGCTCTTGTCATTATTTCACTCGACCTACGGTCTCGTGAAATAAAAGCCACTCGCTTAATAAAGTATTATTTTCGGCACTAGTTGCTTAAATAACTATTTCGACAATTTCATCTGTCAACAGACTACTTTACCCACCTTACCTTGTCTATATTAAAACAGATATGGTTATTTCTTATCAAGTTTACCGTAGAAGCTGTTTTAATAAGTTAAAACTTATCTCAAAATCTTTGTGTCTTGCCTTTAAATTGTTGTCATTGATAAGCTATAACGTGGTTCTGTTTAAAAATGATTACTTTTTAACAAATTTCAATAAATGACAGCCCTGCTGCTTTCAATTTTTTTTGCAATGCCGTAGTTTTTACTCTATAAGCTTTCATATAATATGATGGATATAAAAAAAACATTTTTGAAAACTGCAATTTACGAAGGATCTTTTCAATCAGTAGAAATAGTAGTACATATCCGAGTACATATCAGTACATATCCGCTTAAATTTATGTATATATTATTGAGTTATGTGTACATGAACTTGATATATGCAAATTTTGGTTATCTGATGTTTGCAATTTTGTCTATCTATTTTTTGACAGGATTTTTTTCGTTTTTATTCTTTTTATTAAAAGTATGACTCCTCTAAAGTGTTGGAGCGGATATTTATTACTTCGCTAAATACAGGAATAAATTATTTTGTCTTCCCAACTCGTTTAATTATCCCTTAAATTAAAAAAAAATCAGTTATCGATACAATTTTGAGACACATCGTAAAACCTAATAAAACCTTACAGTTCAATTCGAACAACTGTTTATCATCATAGTACTTGTTTTAATTGTCATTATAAACAATATATATAGTCATTGAATCAAACTGAAATAAATAACTATAATTCAATTATATTTTACAGTACAATGCAAATGGGAAAAAAATGGAAATTATTGTGAAAAACATCATTAACAACAGACCTTACAACGCAGACAATCTTATCAATCCAGAATGCTTGAAGAACTTTCACGAATTTTCCAAACTGGGGAAATTTTGAAAATGTTGGTTTTAAATGTTACTTTAAAACCTGAAGTAACTCAATGCCTCTAAATAAAAGTGATAAAAAATTCTCATTGTAATCACGGACGTGCTTTACAAGTTTTTTTTATTACTTAAAATTGTGCACAAAATAAACAATGTTGCCTTTGCTGATTTGTCATTTTGTTATAGTTAAGTGGAAAAAAATCAAGGGACGTTTTAACCCCTTCCTTCTCGCTCCGCCAAAATGACGGGCTGAGGTTTTGCCCTCTAGTTCTCGCTCCCGTGATATTTTTGGGCTGGAGTGCTCAGTAGTAAGGCACCTCACTAAGATTAAAACTATCTTAAATAAACCAATTAAAACGCCATGAAATTAACATTTTTTAAACATCAAGCTCAAACCAAATGTTTCACATTAATTTTCAGGGATGAAAAAATAGGCATTTATAAAAAAATTTCAAATAATTATATATTTAAAAGTATGTCTTACAAGCCACTTCGAAAAAATTAGCGTTTAACGTTTACCGAGGGGGTTCGTCAATTTTTAGAAATTTGAGGTTTTGACCTGTTGCAAGACAGAAAAAAAATTGGAGATAAAATTTCAGAAAAATTAATTTAAGATCATTAAACTATACATTTTTTGAAAATGACACTTTGAGAGTACCGACAGTGCGGGTGACTTTGGTCCAAAATCATAGTTTTTTTTTTTACAAAAGAAGAAAAATTTAACTACAAAAACGATTTAAACACTTAAAAATCATTATGCATTATAAGTATTGTACTGTTACGAATAATTTCCAGGCATTTTTGTTAAATTTTATATATTAAAAAAAAATTGGTGTGAATTTAAAAATTAGGACACGGATAGGATCCGGGAGGGTAACTTTGGTCCAATCATGAAATACATAAGAAACATAAGTTTTAGCATCCTTAAAGGCTGTGTTACCGAATTAAATAGTAATATTAAAATGTTTAAACATAAAAAAACAAAGTTATAATATATCTAGTTATTAAAAATGGTATATAACTTAACATTTACGTTGCAGTGCATCGTAGAATGACATTACACTATAAATACCAGTATTAGAAAAGTAAACTTCAATTTTAATAAGGGAAAATAACTTATTTTTAGAAGCACGATTTAGTAACAAATATCTTAATGAAAAGCAAACGATTTTATTATAAAAGGAAAAAAAATAATATATTCGTAATTAGGAATTTGAAAATGTTTACATTTCGTACATTAACGATTTTGTATGTCGTACTTTTCTGGCATTTTATCTTTATCTTTTTAATGTTTAAAATCGTTTAATTTTTTTAAATAAATATTTCAAAAATGGGTAATCATAAAAGTAAGACTTCTTCAAAAATAGTTAAACAGAATACACTTTTACATACATTTTTGAAAGTACAAAGTTCCATAAAGAAATCTTTACATCTTGGAACAAATTTACCCGCATATATCGGCAAAAGTTTCCCAGTGAACAATATTTAAATATAGCATAAAAAGTATTCAACTTAGATTAAAACAAATGGTGTAATATTCATCCCCATATATAAAAGAATAGTAAAGAGTGTTTTATTTAGTTATTTTTAATATAATTTAGGTGTTCCAGACAAAAGTTGAAAGAAGTAGATTTTTGTCATTAAATGCTCGTAAAATACAAACGTCATTCCTGTATTGCCAAAATTAGAATGTTATTTTTTAACATGAAATGAAAGACAATGTTTCCATCTTTCCAAAAATGTAAAAAAATTTAATATGGAATCATTTTATGAAGAGAAATTAAGAAACAAATCTTTTTTCGACGCGTGGACCAAAGTTACCCTCCATGGCCAAAGATACCCGCTTCGACGGTACTCTTTCAAAAAGTTTTTTTTCTTCATATATCTTTGTTAGAAGTTAATTTTTTTACTGCAAATAAACATAAAACATAATAATATATTAACATATCGTAACAAGTAGTTTTTCGGTAACTAAAAATATCTAAAAGTATTTTTTGGAGACTGTATAAACTTTAATCAAGTGATAAAATAATTAGGTATGGACTTCCAATGTCACGCGTATTTTTTTTATCTAACAACTCAAAAATAAATTTCACAATTTTTTTTTGTTTTTATAAGCTTACTCAGCTTGGAAAAACATGCTATAAAAAGCAAAAAAGTTGTTTTGAGAGAAAAAAGTACAAATTTTTGCTTTTTAAATTTGCTCACGCACGTCACAAATAAAGTCGTGTG
The DNA here is from genome assembly GCA_019343175.1 of Oedothorax gibbosus. Classification (NCBI taxonomy): domain Eukaryota; kingdom Metazoa; phylum Arthropoda; class Arachnida; order Araneae; family Linyphiidae; genus Oedothorax; species Oedothorax gibbosus. The sequence continues at coordinate 24,411 of JAFNEN010001222.1, forward strand.
TGACAGTATACAAAAACATACGTAAAAATAACATTTGTTCTCAGTAAGTAACATAATATAAATCATATATAAATAAAATATTATATAAATACCATATTATCATAAAAAGTATATCTGTTCTGACAAAAAAAATCCGTAAAAATTTTGTTACATTTAGTATCAAGTTTCATTGCAGTTTTTTGTTCTATGAATTTTGGTATCAAAGAGTTAACTGATTATGTTTATCTTCAAAAGAGTATATGTTTATTATTTTTTCCGTGAACTTGGCAAAGAGTAAAGTTATCTGGCTGTTCAGCTACCAAACAGCAAGTGTTCGTCTGACCAAAAAAAAATTCTGTTTGGTAAAAATTCGCTAACAAATCGCTAAGGCTTAGTGAAAGAACGTGCTAAATGATAAAAAGGAGAAAACGAGAAAATGAGCTTTAAAGGTTTTCGTTTACATTTATGTTCGTTGAAAATGGTACTTGCAAGCAGTACAAAATATATTTTTTAAAATGTCCACTTAGCACGTTCTTACACTAAGCTCTTCAAATTGGATGTCACACAAAAAACTAGGGGGCAGTTGTTCAATCATCACTGGAATTCGCTAATGTAATCAACACATTAAGAGGGATTGTCAGTCCCATAGAGCTAATGCATTATTTTTGGAATCACAACTTCCGCAGAAGTATTGCTTCGCCATGTTAGCTCCTTTTCCCCAGGTATGGAAATCAACATAACATCGAACTGATACAAATTTGAAACGAAAATGTTATCTAGTTATTTAGTTATATATTCTTGAAATTTTAAGTTGGCAAAATTGTACAGCAGACGACAACAGTATTTAAAAACTTTACAAATTAATAATTAAATAGCCGGATGTTATTTTCTTTTCAATTTTGTTTTAAATTGATGTTATAATGATCACTATACCTGGTAAAAAAGGGATAACATGGCAAAGCAATTCTTTTGCAAAAGTTGTGATTTCAAAACTAATGCATTAGCTCAATGGGACTGACAGTCTCTCTTAATACCTAAGACAAAAGTCATCCATGTGTCTTAGGCAGACAGACATTTTAGAATTTGTGTCCTAAGCCCCTTGGCGAATTCTGTAGCAGTATCACATAATGAAGGTACTTTTCCTTGACTGTAATGTTGATATAGAGTTATAAAACACAGCGCGGAATGGGATGTCTTGTGCAGGAACCAGTAGTATAGGTCTCCTTTCGGTTCTAAACAATAAGGGATACATGAGAGTGAAGAAAACAACGTAATTATGGTGACTGCCCACTTGCGCAAATATAGTAACCCTAGCTCAGTGCCGACCCCCTCTTCAGACTGACCCAGCTGGTTTGGCGAAAGAAAAGGGGGACAATTTACGCCAAGACAATTGTCAACTTTTGAGAACATGTTCGTAGTGGTCCTTAATGGACAATGTTTTCCTCTCGTTAAATGGTTATCAGGTTTGGACGAATGATAAAAAAATATTATTTAGTAATTGCTAGGATCGAACTTACTAATTTCTAAGACTATAATAATTAAAAAAAATAAGTCTGTTCCTTAAATATAGCTCTTTGATTTAAACAGAGGTTATTTCAAAATATTTTTTTGAAAATTTAAAGTGATTTTTTTTTAAAAATTTGTATTGAAAAACACAAAAAATACGATTTAAGGTTAGGTATCTAACTTTTTTTTAGGCAGATATATTTAAAACTAGCAAATAAATACCCGTTCTTCGCACGGACTAAAAGAATATCAAATCTATCCAAGTATATGTGTCATTTAATTTGCTATCATATAATAAGCTTTGCCTTTTTGTTCCCGTTCATTATAAAGAATAAAATCCCGTTACTTATATTGCTTTAAAATTCCAAAATAAAAATACATCACTATAAAATGCACATCCTCATATCACAAAAATCTTCCTCAATATGAACTTACTGTCATCGCAATTTTTCTGATAAATTCAAAATTAACCATAATTGTATAACAATGTTATTTCCCGTCAAAACCTCCATTCTGGGTTTAACAAAAAACATTTAGCTCATTGGCACGTTCAATTATTTTTCAAATCATTAATTTAATTTCTGAAGGTAATGGCAATGAAATTAAAGCAATTTCAATTTTAATTAATTTTTGTGTTCATTTTAATTTCTTCGGTCGAATGGCAACACGAAAGGGAAAAAATGATCGGATTTGAGCGAAAGTGGTGTTTTTCTTCCAGATAATTAGAATTTTCTCTAAAAATGGAACAAATATGAAAAAACTAAGCCTCAGGTGCATACGTTGGTATTAAAGGGAATCTATCTTAAAAATTTCGAATTTCTGAGGGCAGTATAAGTAGGTCTTTTACGATCCACAGACATACAGACACACAGACAGACTCTTTCTTTTATTATTATAGAATCCTCAGTTTAAATCAAAGAGCTATTAATAGGGAGGACATAACAAAACAAAATATGCTGATATCTTTTATAGTTCCTGAGCAAAATGTTCCTAACTGCTGAAAAACCTTAGATTTCAGGAAACGCAAAAAAAAGTAAGGTTTAGGTAAGAACTGATATTAAGAGTTTCTCAAAAATGCTTATAAAGTGAAAACCACTAAACAGAAATCGATAATTTTAGTTTTAAATTAAAGCTAAAGATAAGCAAAATAAAAAAGTAAAAAAAAAGACAGAAAATCAATATTTTTGACCCAAATACCCATCCGACACCCCTTAAAGGTGACTCTGAAACATACACTCTTAAAACTGTAACTCATAAATATAAGGCACAAACGCATTGTGCCTCCTTTTACATGAATATAAGCGGTACCTTGCCAAGGTACCTTTTATATTTAAAAGGCACAACAAAATAACAGGCACAGCTGTACGACCAAATGCCTTAAACGGCACCATGATAGATGTGCCCCGTAAAGTGCCTCTTAAAATTCACCGAGACGTTTAGCAGGCAGAAGCGAACCTTGAACTCGAGAATGCGCATGCGCAATAACAGCTGAATCGTCTAACGCTAACGTTTAATGGCGGATTTTTTCATCGATCTTTTTTTTAGCAGTTAAAGTAAACATTTATTTTGTTTGGTTAAATATGAAAATGACTAATTATAAGATTAGTGATTGTTTGTGGCATCATAATTTAACTGTGACTGTAGTTGAACCATATTATATTTGTTTACATTCTGTGCCAAACTTCATTCTTCATCACGTTTTTTTTTATCCTTTACTATCAGACTATCACCGTTCAAAAACTTTTTACACTTTTAAAAATGGGATCTAATTCGCGTAATAAGCGTACTAAGAAAAGAAAATGTGCAGGTAATCAATTTTCCAATGAAGACCAAGATTTAAATTTTAAGCACAGAATGGAGAAAATATAAAGGGGCACATAAATCTAAATTTTAAAACACTGTGCCTCTTAATTTCAAATGCAGCATGTATTTGGAGGCACACTGTAGCTGTTAATTTTAGGAGGCACAATGTATATCTTAATTTTAGGAGGCACAATGTACCTCCTAATTTTAGGTGGCACAATGTACCGCTTAATTTTAAGAGGCAAAAAAGTTCACAATGTGCCTCTTATTTAGGAGGCACAGTTCTAAGAGTGTAGTACGGTGTTTTTAATAACAAGAAAAAAAAGAGAAAACTATTATTTGATCGTTATGATGTTACCTAAATAAATATAAATCGTTTAACATTATATTAGTTTTAAAAATATTTTTCCAAATAAATAACGGGAATTAGATTGTAGTTGTTAGATTAAATATCTGTATGTACAGACTCTATTTATAAATTTTATTTTCATTTGTAATAATTTTAATTTGTGTTTAACACTGAAAAAAGATTGTTAACTCTATAATATTTTCTTTTGGTTACGTGTTACGTTTAATTTGTACCATGGGTACAACAACTAAATTTTGGGTGGATATTTTTAGGGTAAGATGACGAAATCGGTAAGATGGCGAATGTACTATCTCTGCTCTTGTACATTTTCTACTTAAAATAGATTCAATAGAAAAACGGCTTCCTCGAGTAAGATGTTTAAAGTCGAACAGCTTTTACGACGACCACTACTTTTTATTTTTAATTCAATATATTTCATTAATCAAGATGGAATTACTGTTACGGTCAAGTGAAAAAATGCAGTATTAGCTTTCTTTTTTTAATTAAAAAAATGAAAAGACCGCGGATCTCCAAAGCAAAGTGCATCTGTGTTAATCCATCAAAGTGCATCTGTGTTCTCTGCCACATTTCTCCGGCTGTATTGAATATTTTTACAAACGGATTATTTATGTGATAAATGTAGCTGACTTACAGATCCCGACAATCCCTTTTTGTGAAATTGGTTCGAATATATTTTTTTAATTTTCAATAAATAATTTTACAAAAAGTACTCGAAGCAATTTTAAAAAGTGGGATTATAGACGCCTGTAAGTTATCTACATTTATTATTTAAAAAATCCGTTTGTAAAAATATTCAATACAGCAGGAGAAATGTGGCACAGAATTTTTTTTTTCTCCACTGGATTAACACAGATGCACTTTGCTTTGGAGATCCGCGGTCCAGCCCGCCCATTCCCCCTTAATACTCGATATACCTCACTAAATGCCACCTATCTTCACTTTTATAAAGGATGGATATCAAGACAAAGCTCTAAATTAAAGCTCACAACGGCATTCAATTATATCTTCGGAAAATGGAAAACCTTTTAGTAGTACTAAAAAGCTAAATGATAAATTTAGAAGTGAAAGTCTACGATTTTATTTTATTTGTGAAAATTGTTGACATATTTGCGGCCCGTCCCAGGCTCGTTTACAGGTAGAGGGCAATCTCCTCGTGGAAATTTTCTCGGCCACCTAGAAATTTTTCAAAAATATGATCTTTAGAAAATTCTCCAAATTTGAATGTTAGAATCAAGGGTAAATTGAAATGGGAACCCGAAAATAAATTGTTTTTTTAAGTTTAAAAATAAAATGGTATTTTTATTCTCCTTATACCGTGTATGAGTTTAGAAAAAGAATTTTAGCGTTAAATTATAGATAATCGGTGAAAATAAACCAAAATCAGTACATTCAATAAAAGAAAATAGTTTTTATACATTGTTCAATTTTCCCCAGAAAAAATACATTAATTACTAATGTAATTTAAAGTTTTCTTAGGTAACTAATTAATATTTCAATAATGACCCCGTGCCTCGGTTACACCTGTGTCCCTCTTGGTAATGTGTCTGCCTCCGGGCCTGATCATCACAGGTTGGAGCCCAAGGTCTGGATACTTTTGAGGGCACTTTTCGGACTGATGTATTTAAACAAAAAATTCATAGTTAAAAAAAAAGACATTTTAAAAAAAGTAAGGTTAATCATCAAATTCAATAATAGCAATCTGTCATATTGCTTATTTTTGTAGAAAAGCAAAAATAATTATACATTTAATTACTTTGCCTTAAAATTATACAAAATTGCTAGGTGTGAAGCAAAATTTAGAGGTTTAAAGTCAATTTTGGGTCCCCCTAAAATAAAAGGCACAAGAGCCGTAAATAATTCATAAAAATCATTAAAAAATGGTTTATTTTTCATCGGTACGTAACGTGATCACAGACACGTCGATTTGTTGACGTCACTAGTATATATAAACAAACCGCGGGGTGGTTTTTTAGCTTGCAATTAAACTGGATTTAATCTAATTTACTATTAAAATAAGAATTATATAGATAATGGAAGGAGGTTGTACAGAAGCGGATAGTTCAAATTTTCTTAAAGTAGATTCCAAAATGGTGTTTCAAAGTTTGTTTATAGTTACTAGTAACGTCATAAATACCACGTGACAGCCACAAAGCGTTTTCGGGTGTCATTTTTTGTCCTAATTTTAAAATTCATTTTTCTCCCTTTTTATGGAATATTTTAAGCCAATAAAATTTTTTAGTCAAATACCCTATTACGACGAGAGCTCTCGTGTAGCTCTAGTGCGTCGATAATTCAACTCAACCAACCTTTCAATGTGGCTGAATCATTTGGTAGCCACCAACCAACGCCATTTGAATCCATTTTTTCATAATCACTATGAGTCATCATAAGTTTTATCAAAATTGAGTCTCTGATGTTAATTAATTCATCCTGTGTAAACACACATTCTGTGAAAAAAATCCGGTTAATCCAGAGATTTGCACAGCCATTGCTGCTTAAACAAAAAAATCCCGTTGCTGAAATGTGATATATATTGCTGAAATGTGAATGATAATGTTTAAACATTTTTTTTTCGATATTTCGAATACTATGTTTCGTGGACTTACGGGGTTTCTGAAAATATGGATTGATTTGCCGTATTTGACAGTCTGCTAAATTGGGCATTCGAAAGAAAAACATCTATAATCTTATAAATTATTCCCTCAAATACAGTATCAGCTGCTAAAATTCATAGACGTAGCTGTAAAACAAATAATAATGTCATTCGCTTTTTTGGGGCATTCGCGTGCAATTGGTTTTGCAATAATCTTTGGATTCAATGCTATTTTATCTTTAAGGACACTTCAAATACAGATGAAAATAAAAGAAACAGGTTTCTTTTTGAGCTCCACGTTTGTTAAAATTTGTAAGACTAGACTAGAACTAAATTCCAATCACGATGACATCATTTATAGCTATCTAAATTTGTGTTTTCTATACTATTTATGTTCAAAAGCTTTCATTGAATAGCTTTTTATACTTACGTTACATACTATTACCGTAAAAATATTAATTTAAAATAGTAAAAGTATGAAATGAATGTTTTTCAATTTTTGGTGAAACGTGGTGTTTTTGTGTTAGTATAGCGCAGTTTGCAAACGAAGTTTACTAATGGGTATGTAGCTGCGCTGCACAGAATTATCGAAAAGCTCGTTTCGTAAGGATACATATACATCTTTGAGGTAAGTAGTTGAAATTTTGTATTTTGAAACGATTTTTTATATCCATTATATTAGTTTTTGTCTCTTCGTCATAGCTAGAATCACATTAAAATCGCCTGCAATATTAAAAGTCAGTGCTTTCCTTGCAATTCGAGTTTGTTTAAATGAAAAGGAAACGCTTCAATACTATGTTTATAATGTAAAAAGTGGAGCATTTGTTTATAGGTGGCATAGCGTGGCGTGTATCTTAACCGTGATCTAAATTGTAACCGTACAATATCTTCAATAATAGCCAGACTATGAACAAAACATTTAAAAGGAATGAAAATCTCAACGGAAGGACAAAGTAGCTACTCCACACACTGCCCAAACTATCATGGTGTCCAACTGTCCCCACAGCATATCTTTGGCTGCCCAGCAATTCAAGCCAGGCTCTTCAGGATTGGCTTTGAAGACCCAGAAGTTTTAATTCTCTCCGAAGATGCAGAAGAAATAGCGAAAGCTGTCTACGACAGCTTCGGATCCATCTAGTTTTTGCACATATCATGGACACGACAATAACAGCGTGGTGTGTTAATGCCACGGAGGATACCTTCCTGGTTTCTGTCCTCCTCTTAGGCATCCTGTAAAATTGTACGTTGTCAGTCCTTTAAACTGTAGAACTTCTTTTATTGCCTGAGCGATTGCAATGTACTCGGCAGAGGAAATGCAGAACAGTACTGCATGTTGGTGGAACACGGCACAGATGCTAAACCTAATGCAAACCCATATCCACTTAAGGGGAGTCGGATGGTTCTATATCGCCCATATTAAGCTTCCTAACTTTAGGAACATTTTTCTCAGGAACTATATGAGTTATCATTATGAAATTTTTTATATTTTGTTCCTTACATAAAGTTTTTTGATTTAAATTGAGATATTTCAAAGTATACAAAAATACTTTTACAGTGATTATTTTTAAAAAATATGTATTAAAAAACACCAAAAAATCAGATTTAAATAATATAATTTTTTTTAGCAGAGATATTTAAAATTCCTCAGTTTAAATCAAAGAGCTACTAATGGATTAGAAATAATAAAACAAAATATGTTGATATCTTTAATAGTTCCTGAGAAAAATGTTCCTAACCGTTAAAAAAAACCTTATATTTCAGGAAACACAAAATAAATGTAAGGTTTAGGTAAGAACTGATGTTCAGAGTTTCTCAAAAATGCTTATATAAAAAACACCACTAATCAGAAATCAATAATCTTCGTCTGAAATTAAAGCCAAACATATGTAGAATAAAAACAAAAGGCAAACAGAAAATCGACAATTTTGACCCAAACACCCATCCGACTCCCCTTAAGGACTTAATCGAAGCCTCAATCGGAGTCGAAAAACACATCGATCACTTTTCCCGGTTTTCTGGAGTTTTATTCCTTGAGATTGCCCATTAGGCGCCTCATACTTCTTCAGTTCAGTTCGGAGGGTCTCTCGTTGAATTGACTCGTGTGAGACTCGTCCAGATATCGAACTTATGTAAATATCAATTTACATGAGTTCGATATCTCAACGAGTCTCACAAGCAAAGTAGCACAATTGACTTCCAACGACCTGTCTGTTAGGTATCTTCTCGCTCTCCTTCTTAATGGTTTTCCATTCAGTACTGTCCACTTTGTAATGCCTTGTCCAAGAGTCTAATGATGGTGTTGACGCTCCTTTGAGCTTCCTTGAAAAAATCCCAGGACTTCTTGAATGTATGCAGTCTGTCCAAGACTGCACTGTCTTGTCCAAGAGTCTAATGGTGGTTGTTGACGCTCCTTTGAGCTTCCTTAAAAAATTTCCAAGACTTCTTCAATGTATACAGTCTGTCCAAGACTGCACTGTCTTTTCCAAGAGTCTAATGATGGTGTTGACGCTCCTTTGAGCTTCCTTAAAAAAATCCCAGGACTTCTTCAATGTATACAGTCTGTCCAAGACTGCACTGTCTTGTCCAAGAGTCTAATGATGGTTGTTGACGCTCCTTTGAACTTCCTTAAAATATTTCCAAGATTTCTTCAATATATACAGTCTGTCTAAGACTGCACTGTCTTTTCCAAGAGTCTAATGATGGTGTTGACGCTCCTTTGAGCTTCCTTAAAAAATTCCCAGGACTTCTTCAATGTATACAGTCTGGCCAAGCGTTAGAAAACCATCAAGTTTTTGGCAGGATCTCGTCAGCTTCTCGAAGGTCTATTGCTCTAATTACTGTCGCTTCTATTACTTGTCGCTTGAACATGTTAATGAAATCACATATGCTCACGACTAGCATATCGTAGACGTGAATTCCACCACACAGGGTTTTAGATTTGTGATAGTAGATGCATACTTTTTGAGAGAAACAGTCCACTATCTTTTAAGATATCGAAGCACTTATTCTACTCTCAATCAGACTGCTTCAAGCCTTATAGGATCTTTATTGGGATGACAGATAAGGCTTCCTTTTCCTTCTCTTGCTTCCTCAACCCTCCTAACTTCTTCATTTTCATCATTTTGTTGATCCTCAGGGTTCTTGTAAAGTTCGTAGTTAAAACAACAAAAAACACTGAACGTTTTAACGTCACTTGTCTTCTAAAATTAGGTTAAAAACAATCTTTCTTCTGAAAGGTTTTGTGATATGTGTTACTTAATAAAAAAAGTTCGACTTTCAAAAGGTTAGAAGCGGTAAAATAATGAAAAAAAAAAGGTTAGGGAGGTTTTCTATTCTTAATTCAGCATGAGAGCATGGTCAAGTTTAAAAAGCAGTGCAGTTACAATTAGGATATAGAAATTTTTAGAAACAAAACAGATTATAATTTCTAAAACAAGTAATTCTTAATATTTTTTACTGGACGCGATGTCCTCTTTAAAGCGCAAGCCTGTGCAAAGGCACTTTTTGCACAAACCCAAGGGCGGTTTTGGTTTTTGAGATATATTACCGGAAGCTGGTTTTAAATGACAGTTGCTGTTTCACTGTAAAAAAATCTGCAGTTTTTACAGAAAAACTGTCAGCTGGTGTGGTGTGCCAGATATATGCCGTAAAATTTACATAAAAAATCTGTTAATTTAATACGAACAAATTGTAATTTAAACGCAAAAACTGTTTTTTTAACAGACAAATTAAAGAAAAGCAAAATATTGGTAGTACTGATCCCAGTAATACCGGCGATTGATAATCCAATGACCCGGGGTTCGAACCACGAACCTTCAGAACTCTAGTCCAACGCTATCCCATTTAAGGGTACTGGGTAGTCAAAAATCACCAAAATTTCGAATTTCCAATTTCGGTTGGCCTTCCTGGAGGACATCTTAAGCTTTCGAATGATATCAAATTTTTGATAAAATTCCATCTAGAACCGGGTAAAATTAATAAATTAAAAAAACACTATTTTAGTTTCGGTTTCGTTTTTAGTAATAGTTTTCTTTATAAATCTGAATTTTTTTTTTAATAACTAGATATATTTGGAATATTTATGTTAGAAGTTAGTTTAACTGTAACTGCGACTACTTATCGCATGTATTTATTTATTTCACGTGCGATATTTATTATTTTCACGTGCTATATTTTTCAATTGCGATCTTTCTCAATTATTTCAAAATCGATTTCCTTATTTTATAAAAATATGGGCAGACAAAAAGCATTCGGTAAGAAGAAATTCAAACCAAATCAACACCGGAATTCTTCTGTGCAATACGAAAATTATTTGCTAGATCAAGAAATTTGCAGTGCATCCAAAAAAAAGATAGAAGTGCCACAACAGTGTGAACAGCCTATCAAAAGTGACATGAGTGAAAACAGAGTTATCATTGAAGTTGGTATTTTATCCTCGTTTATCAACAAATTTGTGAAGTGTAAGTTTTGTGATACTACAGGTAAAATTGTTATCGAAGAACTTGTAGGTAGTCGAAAAGGACTGGCTTCCAATATTCTTATAAAGTGCAATTCATGTAATAATGCTTCAAGCACCATGTCGTCATCGCAAACTAACAATACTTATGATGTGAATGTTAGTCTTGTGTATGGCATGCACTGTATCGGGCAGGCAAAAAATGCTGCAGAGACCCTTCTTGGTATTCTCAACTTGCCGCCTCCACCGACCAAGTTTGCGAACTACTACGAGAAACTACTCGATGGCGTGAAAGCTGTTTCGGAGCAGTCTATGCTGTCTGCAGTGGAAGAAACTGTTCATCTCAACGAAGGTAACAGGGATATTTGTGGGGCCTTTGATGGCACTTGGCAGAAGAGAGGACATACTTCAAAAAATGGTGTTGCCGTCGTGACTTCTCTCGAAGGTAAGGTGCTCGACGTGGAAGCCTTGACAAAATACTGTTGTTTGTGCTCGCGGAAACCAGCTGTGCCTCATGAGTGTCAAGCTAACTATTCTGGTACAAGTGGAGGGATGGAAGTTTATGGTGTCATGAATATCTGTTGGAGAAGATAGCGCGCTTTATGTAAATGACTTAGTTTCCATTTCTCACCGATAGGGTGCCTTTGTATAAATATCTTGCTAAACTGTAATAAAGTGTTCTTGTTATGTTTTTACTCATGCCTAAGTTCATTGACCAACCACAAATCCGACATTTGGTAGCAGAGCGTGGTTTGGATTCGTCGGGTTTGTTGGTTGGTGGTCATTTAAGTGTAAATGCTAAATTTTTAATTAGCGTGTAGTTAATTGTGAGGCATTGGAACATGGATAGATATCCTGCTATACCAGTTTTGACAGGTACGAATTACCTGGTCTGGAAGCTAAAAATCGAGTCGGTGCTATGTTTGCGTGGACTAAGCGACGTCATCAAAGGAGATACGCCTACCGATGAAACTAAGCAGTCTGAGTGGTTCAAGCAGAACTCTGAGGCAGTAGCCTACATCAAACTGTCCTTGAGTGATGAGCAAGCATTACAATACGCCAACGAGTTGAATGCAAAACAACTGTTGGGTAGCATTGCAAAGAACTTACCGGTACTTTAGAGGATAGAAAGCTTGATGCTGGCAACGAACTTAGAAGTTTACAACTTGTTGATTCAGAGTCTGTTCAAGACTATGTTGCAAGAGCAAAAGGCTTAAGTGTCAAGTGTGCTTCACTCGGACTAACGATAACTGATAGAGAGCTGGTGTTCTATACAGTGAGTGGTCTACGAGGCAAGTTCAGCAAGATCCGGGAGATGTTGAAGACTCAACGTGAAAAGACTCTTGAAGAGGTCATAGAGGTTTTACGAGAGGAGGAATTGGAGCTAAATCGGAATCCGAGGCAAGAAGGAGCCTACACGACTGGATCTGTGCAGCAACGCCGTAAGGATAGTGTGATCTGCTGGAACTGTCACAAAAGAGGACATCTGGCGAGACAGTGTTTTCTGAAGAGAAAGCCAGAAGTTAGAACAAAGAGGAAAATGGCAAGAAGCATCCCTTTAGACGCAAGCCAGACTCTAATCCAGCATACGAAGATCGCCGAGAATGTGCCCTAACCGCTGCTGATCAATCTGCTGGAGGTATGTCTGATATTTGGATACTTGACTCAGGTGCTAGTTCGCATATGTCGAACAATATTAAATGGTTTAGTGACTTTAAAAGTAATCACGGTTTAGCTCTTCAGGCTGGTATTGATAGCAACTTGAAATCCGAGGGTATAGGTGTTGTAAAAGCTAAACTTTGTGATGGTTCTGCAATTAGTATGGAAAACGTATTACTTGTTAATGACTTGAGAAATAATTTGTTATCTTTAACAACGTTAAAGCAAAAAGGTTTTAAGATTATTTCTAAAGATGACAAAGTGTTTATAATTGATAGTTTTGGTAATACTATATTAACTGCTAAACTAATGAATAATCGTTTGGAAATGGTCATGACTCCTAATGTAATCACTAAGTCATGTGTCGTTAATCATGCTGAGAAAGTTGATGCTGGTCTCTTATGGCACAAAAGATTGTCCCATTTGAATTCTGATTATATTTCTAGGATGATCAATGCAAATATGATTAACTGTAAAGATCTAAATGTTGATAGTAACTTAACTTGTGATGCTTGTAACATGTGTAAAATTAAATGCAAACCTCATAAAAGTATTGAGTATGACCAAAGTAATTCAATTTTGGAATTGATACATGTTGATGTCTGTGGGAAAATTGATGAATCTTTAGGTGGGTCTAAGTATTTTTTAGTGTTAGTCGATGACTATTCTGGGATGTATTTCACTTATTTTCTTAAATATAAAAGTAAAGCTCTAGATAAATTTAAATTGTTTAAAGAAAGATATGAAAACATGTATAATGTAAGGATTAAGCGGTTGAGATCCGATAATGGTGGGGAATTTCTTAATCGCGAGTTCAATGAATACTTGGCTCAATCAGGAATAGTGAGAGAGTTAACTGTTCCTTTTAACCCCCAAAGTAATGGTAAAGCTGAAAGGACTATAGGGGTTTTAGTTAATCGTGCAAAAACGCTACTATACGATAGTCAACTACCTCTAAGTTTTTGGGCTGAGGCCATTGCTTGTGCTACGCACGTTTCGAACTTAACATATCGCAAAGGGAAAACCGCGATTCCTCATGAACTATTTACAGAGCGAAAACCTAACTTGAACTACTTGAAGGTATTCGGTTGTTTGGTATATTTTCATATTAGAAAATCTTCGCGAGGAAAGTTTCAACCCTCGGGTAAGCGTGGCATAATGTTAGGTTATTCCATACAAAGACGTGGATTTCGAATATATGACATACAAAGTCAGAAGGTAATTGAAGAACGTTCAGTAAATTTCAATGAGCAAATTAATGGTAGTGTTTTTCTAAAAAATAATCCTTGTGAACTAACAGCTATAGATAATTTGTTTCAGAATATAAATAGTGGTTATGACAACAAAGATTCAGGTGTAATTGAATTTAATCTGGAACCGAATGGTCAATCGCGGAATTCTAATCCTAATCACTCTAAGAAACCAGGTAGACCGTTGGGTTCGACTAACGAGAAGAGACAGGAAGAATCTGACCAGCGTAGATTAGAAGATGAAAGACGCGCGGTAGAGTTAAATCTTCGAAGATCAGAACGTTTAAAGGGTAAAGAAAGTGTTAACTTAACTTCCGAAGACATTCCTCAGAATATAGCCGAAGTTAAGCAAAGTAAAAATAAATTAAATTGGGAGTGCGCAATTCATGAAGAATTAAGATCTCTAGAAAGACATGTTTTTGAAATTGTAGATAAACCATTGAATTCGAAAATTATAAAAAGTAAATGGTTTTTTTCTTTAAAGGACGGCATTGACAGTAGTCAAAAACGGTACAAAGCAAGACTTTGTGCTGCTGCTTTTAATCAAGTTAAAAATGTAGATTACTTTGAAACTTATTCACCTGTGGTGAATATTGACTCCTTGAGAATATTACTAGCTATTGCTGCCAAGATTAATTTAGATATTAAATTTTATGATACAAAAACTGCATATCTTCATAGTAATTTAGATGAGACTATCTACATGTCATTGCCTCCGGGATGTGAAAAACAGTTTGGTGAGGATAAAGTATGTAAATTAAAGCGAAGCCTCTATGGGTTACCACAGTCGAGTAGAAATTGGTACCTAAAACTAAGATCTGAACTCTTAAAAATTGGATTAAATCATCTTGTTTCTGATAGTTGCGTGTTTTTATTAAACGACAATGACAGTTTTGTGGTAATTTGTGTTTACGCAGACGATTTGGCTGTGTTTAGTAATGATTCTAAGATTAGAGATCATATTTTAATGAAACTTAAAGGTGTATTCGATTTGAGAGAAACTACTAGTTCAAATAAATTTTTGGGAATTGAAATTAACACTTCCGCTACTGGAATTTCCCTCTCGCAGAAAGAATATATTGATCATTTATTGAATAAGTATGGTTTGGATCAATGCAAGAGTGTGAAACTTCCAATAGCGAAAGGTGAGGATAGGTGTTTCGATCCAACAGATCAGTTGGTAGATCAAACGGAATATAGAGAATTAGTTGGTGAACTATTGTATCTTTCAAATCGGACGCGACCTGATTTATCTTTCGTGATGTGTTATTTATCTCAATTCAACCAAAGGCCAGAAAAGCGCCATTTTATATTATTAAAGAAGGTTTTGAGATATCTTAAAGGTACTAAAGAGAAAGTGTTATTTTATGATAAGTATATTAGTTATGTTCAAGCTAGCTCGGATGCAAGCTGGGGTAACGCCACTGGTGGAAAGTCATTCTCAGGAGGTATTATTCTTATTGGTTCATCTCTAGTAAGTTGGAATAGCAACAAGCAACGATGTGTTGGCTTGTCGACATGTGAGGTGGAGTTATTTTCTATATCAGAGACTGTCAAACAATTAACATGGATAACAAACTACATTAAAGAATTGGGTTTTTCAGAATTTGTCCAAGAACCTGTTATTGTGTCTTCAGATAATACATCTGCGATCAATTGGTTAAATGGTTGTAAGTCTTCAACTAAAACCAGACATGTTAATTTAAAATTTCATTTTGTGAAGGACTTAATAGAAAGTAATGTTATTAAGTTAAACTATGTGAGTACTAATGAGATGGTTTCTGATTTTATGACGAAAGCTTTGTCAATTTATAAATTGTCATTTTGTATTAAAGAAGTTAATTTGATTTAGTTTTATAAAAAATTGTTTTTGTATTTACATAATTCGCAGGTGGAGATTGTTGGAGAAGATAGCGCGCTTTATGTAAATGACTTAGTTTCCATTTCTCACCGATAGGGTGCCTTTGTATAAATATCTTGCTAAACTGTAATAAAGTGTTCTTGTTATGTTTTTACTCATGCCTAAGTTCATTGACCAACCACAAATCCGACAATATCTACGAAAGGTCGGAACAATCTAGATTTGTCCGGTATACGAATTACCTTGGCGACGGTGATTCGAAGGCCTACGACACTGTTGCCGCAGCTGAAGTATATGGAAATGACGTTGCGATAAACAAACTAGAATGTATAGGACACGTCCAGAAGCGGATGGGAACACGTCTGAGGAGTGTAGTAAAAGACTACAAGAAGCAGAAGCTGTCGGATGGCAAGTCTCTTGACGGAAGAAACCGGCTGACTAAAGAAGAGATCGATGCTTTCCAAAGGTATTATGGGAAGGCCATCAGAGATAACGTCAACAAAGATGTAACTACAATGAGCAGAGCCGTGAGGGCAATCTATTTCCACAAACTTGTCCGACTGATGAAGAAACGTGGTGCAACTACCAGAAAGCCCTCCTTCATGGCGGACCCAGCTACAGCCACGGAAATAGTTTGCCTGAACCAGTTATGCTGGCAATCAAACCTGTGTTTCGTGCATTGTCGAAGAAAGAACTGCTAGAAAGGTGTCTTCATGGGAGAACGCAAAACCCAAATGAGAGTTTCAATAGAGTTGTGTGGCATCGACTACCAAAGACGACTTTTGCAGGAATTGCTGCTCTAGAAATCGGTGTGAGAGATGCAGTAATATGCTTCAACGACGGCTCTAGTAATCGCAAATTAGTGCTAGAAAAATTAGGCATTTTACCGGGCTACAACATGTTGCAGTGTTTCAAGCGGATTGACAGGCGTCGAGTTGCCGAAGCTGAACGAATTTTTAAAAGCAATACCAAAGAAGCCAGGAAGCAAAAAAAGCATCAGCAAAGGGTTTTGGAGACAGTCGCAAAAAAGGACACATCACTCTATGGCAGTGGAATATGCTAAAATTTCCAGATATAGGTGAATATTGCTAGCATTTTCTATTTTTACCGTTTTCACAAATTGTCGTTTTTTCAACTTTCGGTGCGCACGACGCAAAATGTATCAAAGATATTAACTTAAAATTTTGCATGTAGTTATATCTATCTCTAATCATTATGTTAAAACAAAAAACAGTAAAAAAATCCATTCCAATTCTTTTTTACGGGATATTATATTGGAAGAAAATTGTGATTTTTCAGATATTGTGTAATTTTAATGCCAAAACTTTAAAAATATTTCTTTTTCAATAAAAATTTATAATGAATATAAAATTTTAACTATTGTTGTTACAAACATGTGCAGAAAAGTCAATTATAATGCTAATTTTTTTCTTCGTGCGCACCTTAACCAGAGTCACTTTGTGAAAACCGATAAAAACATATGTTTAAATAATTCTTTTTAATATAAATTAGAACTTATTCAACTAATTTTTTTAATGAATTATTTATTAAATATATTCAAACAATCTGCATAACAAAAATTATTTTAATTAAATAAATATTAAATGTGTGGTACAGCTTTTAATAAGCACTTCAATTTTGCAAATTTTCCCTGTCGCAGACTACCCAGTTCCCTTAAGATGTTTCGGCACACGGACTTATAAATAGTTGAAATGCTTGTTCGGTTGCAGTCTAGTACTCTACGTGGTTATCATCATTCTTTCAAGATGGCTGGACGTCGTGACGCACCGGACTCTGAGGAGCCCTCGTTTGATAGCCTTCTATACCGAATCAGCAAGGTTGGCGGAATCGATGCATTGAGGGAGCAGATTAGAAAGAGCATGGAGAGGAATGTTGTTCCGCAAGCTGTGGCTAACATCCCCACCTCCAACCAGTTTCAAGCCTTGGCCGAGTCCACTGGTCTGACCCCGGATGCCCAATTCCCGGCGGCAGGGACTGTAACCCCGGACGCCAATTCCCGGAGGGAAGCCCGGACGCCCGGTCCCAGGAGGGAAACACGGATGTCCCGGCGGCCAAGAAAATCAAGCCTAATTCGGATGCCCAATTCCCGAAGGCGGTTGATTTAAAAACGCCTGATGCCCAATTCCAGGCCAACATCCCCACTTTTAACAAGTTCATGCCCTTGGCCGAGTCCATGGAGCTGCCGTCGGATGCCCAATTTCCGTCGGCAGGGACTGCTACCCCGGATGCCCCATTCCCGGAGGTAAGCTCGGAGGCCCGGTCCCAGGAGGGAAGCACGGATGTCCCGACGGCCAAGAAGGTCAAGCCAAATTCAGATGCCCAATTCCCGGAGGCGGTGGATTCTAAGACCCCTGATGCCCAATTCCAGGCGGCACCCAAGCCAAACCCGATTCTCTTCCTGGGAGGAGATATTGGCGATGCTATATGCCTACGCGTTCGCGATGCAGTGGGAGGCAATATTGGCTGCAAACCTTTTCACAAGTTCGTGAAGCTCTATCCGCGAACAATTGAGGAGGAAGCTAAGATCCTGGCCATACTTGCCGATGCTAAGGCAGGATTCTTTCGCCATTCCCATCGCAAACGCTCAATCCTCAAAACGGTAGTCAAGGGCCTGCCCTGTGATACCGATCCAGCAACCATCGCTGCCGCGCTCGCCGCGGAGGGTTACATTACTGACAGAGTAGCCCAGATGACCAGGGCTCGTACCAAAGCCCCTCTACCGATGTTCCAAGTCCTAGTTGTCCGGACTGGAAACTTCAAAGAGATTTACAGCCAATGCAGCCTTCTGGGTAAGAAGGTTAACTTCGAGCCGTACAGAAAGGTCTCTCGCATACCACAGTGCTACAACTGCCAAAACCACGGGCACGTTAGTAGCCAATGCCACATGGGCGCTAGATAACGGTACTGCGGCCTCGGCCACGATTCCCGTACCTGCCCCACCCGAGCTGATCCCAACCACTGCTGTGCCAACTGCGGTGGCCCCCACCTTAGCTCCTCCGTGACCTGCCCGGAGCGACCAAAGCTCCCCAAAAGGGAGCTTCCCGAGCGTGCCGCCAGGTGGCAGCACCCCAAGCCCCGCATCCAGACTGCAGAAGATCCTGCGTCGCTATTTGAGGCCCTCACGTCCGTGAGAGACGCCATTGCAGACGTCTTCGGGGACATCCCCACGTTTATCAAGAAGGCAGCGGCTCTTTCCGCAGCAACTACCAAGGCCGACAAGATGTTGGCTCTCTTCAGCCTAATCGAGCCTTAGAACGCGGGCTTTCGAGCCTAAGTTCATTCATATTCCAAGTTATCGCCTTTACGGCACTTCTTCGATGAACGAGAAAGGGCGCTTCGCGCCGATGCTCAGTTGTTAGTCTAGATTTGAGATTTGAGGACTTATAAATAGTTGAAATGCTTGTTCGGTTGCAGTCTAGTACTCTACGTGGTTAAAAACAGAAAAAAAAAACGTTTTTACTTAATACCGTTTATTTTAACAGACAATAAATGTTAAAAGAAAGTAGCAGTATTTTTCTGGAAAAAAAAATGTTCTTCTTCTGTAAAATCATCAGCTTTTTTTACAGTGCACTCTACGCGGTTAAAGACAGAAAAAAAAACTGTTTTTTCTTACAACAGCTTTTTTTATAGAAAAGAAACTGTTAAAAGAAAATAACGGAATTTGTCAGTAAAATATATGGTATTTTTCTGTAAAATTAACAATTTATTACTCTACGCTTTTAAAAACAGTAAAAACCTTTTTTTTACTTAAAACTTCCTATTTTTACAGTAGAAAACTGTTTAAAGAAAATAACAGTATTTTTCTGCAAAATATTTTTTCTGTAAAAATTAACATATTTTTTACAGTGAACTCTACGAGGTTAAAGATAGAAAAAAAAAACGTTTTTTCCTTAAAACATCTTATTTTTACAAAAAAAAACTGTTTAAAGAAAATAACATTTTTCCGCAAAATATGATGAAAACAATACATACAAAAAAGTTTCTGTCTATTCTTTCTATTGAATAAGGCACCATGCACAACAAGTGGTTGATAGCGCTCGCCTGCTGCTGGATCAATTCCTTGATTCTGGGCACGGGTCGACTCTCGCCCCTCTTATTCGTGGCTTGTCTGGAAAGGTACGGGGCTGACCGAGGGATAACGTTATTTTCATTCATACTGTGTACCTTGTTGATGAATTTATCGGGTAAGTATATGACATATATGACATAAATCTCTCAAAAACTTATATTTTAAACCCCTGACCTCAATTAAACTTCATAATATTACTTCGTATTACTTCATAATTTAAATTACTTTTTTTTAAAAAAATATCATTAATATTACTTATTAATATCTTTAATATTCCATCAACATTACAATGGCGTCGCTGAGTCTTGTCACGTAGTCGTTCCCATAGAAAATATTTTATCAGCAAATATTAAAAAAAAAAAAAAAAAAAAAAAAAAAAACCCTTACAACTTTTCCCCATCACAGATCCTCGCACCTAATTGGTCAATCGAACGGAACAAGCAACAATAATCGCCATTTGTGAATCACCTCATCTCTTTTTAATGATTAGAGAACACGCTAAAAAATTCTCTCCAGATGGATTGCAATAAAGACTTTTAAACGTTAAGTTTCCCGTGTCGACTTATTTTACATATATATTCTCTGCACCCTTTGATCTGTTACTAGCCTTATGAAACCAATTGTCTACCAAAAGGATCCCCAAGGTAGAGATGGGTTACTTTCGCTTTTATACTACTGTATTTGTTTTTAACTAGATTGCTGGCGGGAACTTGCAGCGTCATCTAATAGCTGTCTTTCTGTAGTCCTACATTGCTCCTTCACCAGAATTTTATCAGAGATAGAATTCGATACATAATACCACCAGTTGATAATTGCTGTTATATTATCGGGAAAGACTTCACCGATATATATATTTCCATTTATTATTTTTCATTGTCATCCAATTTTTTTATTAATTGATAAAAAAAAAATTCTGATTTTGCAACTGGCAAGTGAACCTTTATTTCTGTGGCATGCCAGTTTTTGTGTGTTCAGTGTCCGCGGGTCACCAATGTTACTAGTCTTCTGCTACCCATTGTTTACCAAATTGATCCCCAAAGTAAAGATGGGTTACAGAGGCTTTTATATTACTGTATTAGTTGTTAACTAAGTTTGTGATGGAAATTTGCAACGCCATCTGCTGGCGGTCTTTCTGTAGTCTTCCTACACCTTTATATAGCAACATATTAGAAGTTTTATTTAGTTTTTTTTTAATTGCCAGGTCCATTGACAGGCTACTTAGGAGCGAAATTTGGATCAAAATCTGTCACCCTTGCTGGTTGTTTCATGGCCGCCTTTGGAGTCTCAGCATGTTTCTTTGCCGAAGATATCCTTGCTATAAATCTTTTGTTTGGAGTGGTACACGGTAATCTGGGTCCATTAAAACTCTTATATAATATTTATTATTATATTTTAAGCGCACCACGCTTTATAGATTTTCAAGATTGTCACCTGACGATTGAATAAAATTCGAAGATTATAAATGAACTGTGTGGGTTATATTTTCATTAAAAATTAATTTTGTTAAACAAATGCTGATTTTTTTTTAAATAGCTAGTTGATTATGAAAGTTGTTTTAATGATAAATGCGCCTTATGCGCCTTAAAAACGTTCTGCTGGAAAACTTTTCCAAGACTTCCGAAATTGTGTTTGAGCCTGGGTGATACACTGCGTGAAAAAAGTGGGACAGTAATTTATTTTGCACATTTAGCTTTTATTTCACTGATTTTGATATGATTGTTCAAAAAGGTTGTTTTGTTAGTGCTTTAATTTATGTTAATCGAAATCAATACTTTATTCATTGAGTTTGTTTTACTTTACTGTGAGTCAATAACTTTTGGTGTGTGAAAAAAGTAGAAGGACATTTCCGAAAAATTGATTTAGAAGCTGGTGGAAACCATAAATATCAGTGTAATTTCTTCTTTTCATGCCTTTTATCAAGAATAAAGTATTTAGTTAGAAATTCCCAGTTTTTGTTGGTTTTATAATACCCAGAGAAAAACCCTTAGATGAGTTCCATAAGCACCAAATTCTTTCTTATAAAAATGAACGAAAGGTTTAAAAGGGTTTTCATGGCAGCTACGGATAAGCCCTAATACTGTTTCGAACTTTATAAGAAAGTGACAGAGAACAAAAAAGACCAAAAAACTAAAAACAACGTAATTAACAAAAAATCATCCGTGAACTAAATAATGCACGTGTAACTTCAGAACATTTGTTTCATATAGATACAGGTTGTTTCATATAGATACAGGTTGTTTCATATAGATACAGGTTCTTTTTGTTTCATATAGATACAGGTGTCTGCTTCTAAAAATGTTTTTCATAAAATAATTATTTAAAAAATGTAGTATTATACATTTATCTGAAATAATCTATAGTGTCCTTTTACTTTTTTCACGCAGTGTACGTCTTTTTTTACAGACAAACAGCTGATACTTGAATCAAAGGTTAAAAAGGAATTTTCCAATACTCTTGTATAAAACTCTTAGTTCTTAAAGTTTAAAAAAAAATATGCAACAACAAGAACTTAAAACAAAACATCCATTATTAATTGCTTGCTAAGTCGCAGAAAAGAAAAGGTTTGGCCAGGTCGTTCACTTGGCCTTATTAACGTTCCTGGATTTTCTGAGGTGTCCTTTGAAAAGAAAGTATTTTTGTCAAAAAATGTATTGAGAGATGAACTACCAAACGTAAAACAAAACTTCCATTTAATTGTTCGCCAGGTCTAAGGAAGTTAAAACGTTCTATTTCCACTTTTGAGTTTATGCTACTC
Source organism: Oedothorax gibbosus (assembly GCA_019343175.1). Classification (NCBI taxonomy): domain Eukaryota; kingdom Metazoa; phylum Arthropoda; class Arachnida; order Araneae; family Linyphiidae; genus Oedothorax; species Oedothorax gibbosus. The sequence goes on from JAFNEN010001222.1 coordinate 46,733, forward strand.
TTGTGCAAAGTTTCAACATTTACTAATGCATATTAAAAACCACCAATATATTTCCAGTCTCTTTAGTATGTTCATATAGAGCGCCCTAAGTGAAAATCCCTTAAAAAAACACAAAGTGAAAACCCTTATTGCCCTAATTTAATACCTTTATTATGCTAAGTTGCACCATTTGATGGCATATTGATAATCACCGGTAACTACGCTCTCTAGTTTATTCATATAGAACACTACAGATGAAAGGCTTTGACCCTAAGTTACCTTCCCTAAATGTATATTTTAATTTCAGGATTAGGTGTAGGGATTGGTTGCTCCCTCCTAGACGCAATTTTGAGTCTACATTTCCATGAGAACTTGACCATGGCAATCGGGATGGCCTCCGTTGGATCTTCGATTGGAGGAGCAATCCTTCCTCCAGTTGCCAGTGCTTTGTTGAATACTTATGGTGTTTCTGGAACGTTACTAATTGTAGGTGCGATAGTTTTGAACACTATACCTGGTGCCATGCTTCTAGGAAATCCTGTGGAATCGACGCAACAAAATGTAGAGAAAGAGGACTCATCTCCAACGAAAAATGATACAACCAAGACTGAGCAGGATCCCCCAAATTCTAGTTTTGTGGCAGATACAATTATAATTAATGGTACTTCCGACCAACACCTTGAACCTACGTCAAAGTTAGAAGGTATTACAAACAAAGCTTACGAGACCAACAGTGAAGATGATTTGTCTTTAAAAATCTTTGGATTGCTAAGAGTGAAACGCCGGACGTCTTCTGTACTTGATGAAACCCCAGAGACACCCGTTCTGGTGTCTTATACCACCGGTGATTCAGCTTTGACAACATCGAAATCCGATAGAAGACCATCTCGCAGGCCATCTTCCGTGTTCGAAATAACGATGGCGCGAAATAACGAAGCTGCCTAAAGGTTTTTCAGGTATCGATTATGATAACAGAATAAGATTTTTAAACATGCACTCCCTAAAAAAAGGATATCGGAGAACATGCACTCCCTAAAAAAAGATGTGATTTAAATCAGTTATTCAAATTCATCAAGCAGGGAGACATGGAGAGCTTATAGGTTTAAACTGAAAAAGTCTAACCAGAGGACATGGTCAGAAATTTAAATAAAATCCTGCTTTAAAAAGGTAACAAGATATAATTTTTGCAATCGAGTTATCAATGTGTAGAATCTTCAACATATTATGTTGTATATATTCGAAGAGAGAGAGAGTGGAAAAATTTAAGTAGAATCTCGATAGTTATTTTAGTGGTAAAAAATTAGTGAACTTTTAGACCAACCTTGCTGGCCTGTTAGTGTTGTTGGTTGACAATCTTTTTATTTGAAGAGTTCAGGGGAAAAAATCCTTCATCGACAGGGTATCTGTCCGAATCAGGCCTCTTTGGCGACGATAGCCTGCCATCGACTAAATTGGTGTAAGAAAACCGGTTTCTCACTTGGTTCTTCTCTCGCGGCAACCCTGATTCCCTCCAGACACCAGTCCCACGTCTGCACCGCGAGAGAAGAACCAAAGAGAAAACCGGTTTCCTGTAGCCTATATTCGTCAAGCAGACCTAAATATGGAAATATTCCTACTAAATCAAGGGGTTCTTACCCTGGACTGTATTTGTTAAAAATTTTCTCTTAAACATTTTTCTCGTTTCAGATTTTTTCAGGGACACTTTGGGCTCGTACGACGGCTTTATTTACGTACTGGGCTTCTTTAACGGTGTGTGCGTCTTGCTGACGTACTTCATACCCCACCTGGCGAGTAGAAGAGACACTAAGAAAACACTCAAAGAAAACGGCTTAAATCCATAGAGTTCAGGGCGAATAAGCCCAACTGACCGCGGGTCTCCTAACCAAAGTGCCGCTGTGTTCATCCAACGGAAAAAAATATTTTCTAAGCCACGTTTCTCCGGCTGTATAAAATATATTTACAAACGGCTTTTTATATGATAAATATAGCTGACTTACAGGTCTCTATAATCCCACTTTTTAAAATGGGTTCGAATATATTTTTTTAAATTTTCAATAAATAATTTTAAAGAAAATATTCGAACCAATTTCAAAAATTGAGACCTGTAAGTCAGCTACATTTATCATATCAAAAGTACCGTTTGTAAAAATATTCGATACAGCCAGAGAAATGTGGCTTAGAAAGTATTTTTTTCACCATTTTAATAACACGGAGGCACTTTGGTTTGGAGACCCGCGGTCCATTGGGCTGATTCGCCCTTAAGAAGAAGATGAAGATGCTTAGGTAAAAATAAGTTAAGCCTACAGAAAGTCACCAAGTAAACCCTGTAAGCCTTAGCAAACCGATCACTCAACGTTAGTTCAATTTAAAACGCATTTTTTTATTCTTTAAAAGGCGTTGGTTAAAAAAAATGGCTCTTGCGCAGCTGTATAGGCTGGGGCACGATATCTGAATTCACACAATATGACAGTAATTCCCTCCACTGCTGGTAAGAAAGTATTATAGTTTTATAAGAATGTCAAAAAAAAAGTCTTCAAGTTTATCTAATAAGCCCATACAAATTCCACTTTAGAAAATCTCCAAATAATTCGTCGAGGGCGTTTCTTTGGGCTTACTACAGAGCGATCGATTGCTTCACCTGGCAAAACGGTTTTTGTATTGGTTTTTGTTCGGCAGCATTTCCACCTTCTTCTTAACTCTTTGTTCAAATCAAAGCCCCAAAGTGTAAAAAATACCAGTTTTACAAAAACCGTTATACTGGAAGAATTGCCTGAGTTCAGGTTCATTCCATGAAATGTGTAGTTGATAGTCTGTGTAATACTCATAGCAATTGTCAAAATAAACTTTTTATAACAACATCTAAATAGTGAATAGTTTATTTCAAACAAATTTCAATGCAAGATTTTTTTAATGTAATTTTAAGGTAGTAATTATGACCCGTTATAAAAATTGCAGATTTCTTCCTGCACTTAAAAAAAAAAAAAAAAACTTGTGTCGACTTTCAATACAAAAAATTGTGTTTTCACCAGTTACTTACCAGTTTCGAAATGTTGTTCAGCATCTGCTCTTTAATATTTCGGATAAATAGTTATACACTGTTAAAAAAACCTGAAATTTCAGGAGAAAAATTACTGATTTTTACGGAACTTTCCCGTATTGGCTGAAAACGGGGTTTTTTTCCATCTGAAAACGGGTTTTTTCCGTCTAAAAACGGAAAATGTCCGTAAACAACACGGCGAAGAGATGAAAACGGGTTTTTTCCATCTGAAAACGGGTTTTCTCCTTCTAAAAACGGAAAATGTCCGTAAACCCACGAGCGAAGAGATGAAAACGGTTTTTTTTCTATCTGAAAACGGGTTTTGTCCTTCTAAAAAAACGGAAAATGTCCGTAAACCACGAGCGAAAAGATGAAAACGGAATTTTCCCGTTTTTAGAGCTGCCATACTTTTATTACCCTGTATAGGAATTGGCGATAATGCACTAAGAATACACACATCGAAAACTTGAATATCAAATACCTGTTTTACGAAATATTATTTATTTCTTTGAAATATTTTTCAGAAAAGCATCCAGCTATCAATTAAAAATAAAAAAAATAAACTTTTTTATGACCGGGCTCAACTGCATTTATATAATTAAATTTGAAATATTTTCGATATCGCCGAACACTGAAATATGTCGCTAAATGTGGAAAGGAAACCCTCTATTGGAGACGTTCATCTTCGAATCGTCGATCGAATCCATGCGAATCACTAAGAAGTGCTTGTTTGGGTTGGGGCCCGGATGGCCTAGTGAGTTTGATCGCAGCCCATTACGCTAACAGTCTGCGCACTGTACCTGGTGCGGGTTCGATTCCCGCCTTCGCCCTGGGTGTACTTTCAATTGTAAAATTTCTGTCTGTGTTTCTCTTACTTGACGAAGGTTTATAAGCGGGTTCTGATCAAGCACACAAACCGGAAAATACATGCACCAACCTACCTACCTACATACCTTGTTTGGGTTTTCCCGCGCTCTACTGATTATAAAGGTGAGTGTTTAGTATATATAACTTATTTTGAAACTTTTATTATTTTAAATGATGTGATTCCTATTCCTTAAAATTGTATTGTCTAATAACATGCATTAATACAGTAAAGCACCGTTTATACGACTCTAAAGGGCTGTTGATTATATTGAAAAATTCGGACGATCGTATTTTAGAGAAGTTTTACGATTTAATAAAAAACTCTCTTTTATCAGGAATTTTCGATTATCCGACCTACCGACAGTCCCAATTAGACAGGATAATCGAGGTTCTGCTTTACAAAAACTAACGAGTCACTACTGCAATTTCCTGCAAATAAGCAAAAATTACGAGGCTTTAAGTTTAGTCGACCGATGCGTCCTGACTAAAACTATAAAAATAGCGAGATTCGAGACACTTCCGATTTCGCCATGAACTAGCATATATTTTGAGGCATTGAAGTTTTGTTGAACAAAGTTTTGTCCTGACATAAACTTAAAAAAAAAATTTAAACTGGAAAGTTGCACATATTTTTGAAGCGTTATAATAAAACGCTTTTCTCAATAAGCACGCCCTGATGAATGTCGCTGTTTCAGGATTTCTGGTAATACGGGGAAAAGTCGTTTGCAGCGTTAATTTCCGAAATAAAGCAGCAACCTGATCATTTTTTATGGGTAAAATCAGCAAAAAAAAAACATTTTTCATTTCTTAACTATTACAAAAATAATCACTTTAATTAAAAAAGAAATACTTTTTAAAAATACAAAAAAATAAGCACCTTTAAAGGCACTTAAAATTGAAAACAAAAAGGCATCTTCAAGAATAGCTGCGCACCCTGATAACATCCACAAAATTTTTAATATTCGTATGCAATATTAAAAAAGCATTTAATAACTTAAAAATTATTAATAATAGTGTGTTATTGTTTCTTATATAAAAAAATATCAGAGGTCTAACTATTTAAACACAATTTACAGACATTCAAACTTGTGTGGGTTTGGTTTTGGTTTGTCGTTCTATGGTCATTTTTTGCATATCAAGCTAATTAGATGATGATTCGAACCTGCTCCCAGTGACTTAAACGCCAGAGCACTAATCATTCAGTCACCAGACGGGCAAATTTAATCTCGTGTTGTGGTTGTTAAAGATTATGGTAGATGGGGGGGGGGGGGGGGGGGGAGGTTTAACAATTATGCTAATATGTTTATTTGTTAATTTTAAGACTGTATTTCATCTTTTATTAGGTGTCTTGCGGATCTTAATACGAAGAGAGGATCAAAAGCAACAAAGCAGAATCCGGAAAACCATCTTTAATTACAAAAGAATTATTAATTCAGCAAATCAAACAAATGATTTCGACAAAATTTTTAAACTGTAAATACAATTAAAAAATTTAAAATATATACAAGGTGTATTTTGTAGCAAGTTTTTGAGAAAAATTATTATTTTGCAATTATATTATTCTTAATAAAAATATATGTAATCAAGTATAATGTTAGAGGGTTGAATATCTTAACTTAATAACTTTGCCAACCTGAGAATTAATTTTGCTGTATCAATGAACATATAATCTTTATCTTCTCTAATAAACAGGTTAAAACGGGTTCCAATCATGTCAAGTTAAAGTAAGATTTCCTCTATATCTGTATAAATTGTAAATTTGTTGAATGAGAAATTGAAATAAATAATAAATTGTGTATGCTGAAAAATTGTGTTTAAATCAATGTTTCTTCTGTAATGTATTTTAAACAAGTTTAATTGACCTTGGTAGCGAATATTTCTGAAATTTGAAGAAAAAAATCTGTTTAGTTTTTAATATATACTAAAATATTGCAGTGTTTCAACTTTTTATATTAGTAAAAGTATGAGCATGAAATATGTATACCTTGAACGTTGAATTTTCAAGAGAACGGATACCTGCTGAAATTCCATGACTCAAAAATGCTGTCTATGGAGAAAAGTCTAGAAAAAATCTCAGAAAGTTATGCATATTTTTTATGCTCTTTTTTTGCAATTGTTATAATTAGTTAAAATTTCGTTTTATAAGTGCTTTTTAATTTTTTTCAAAATGTTAAATTTATTGTTTTCTACTAAAAATAGCCTTAGGAGAAAAATTTATAAAAGCACTTCAAGAGATTTCACTTCATTGTTGCGAAAAGGAGCATGAAAAAAAAATGCGTAACTTTTTGAGATTTTTCTGACTTTTACTATAGATGGACATTTCATTAGCAAAAAACACACGAGAATTAAAATAACGGGAAAATACAAAACGGAAAACTTGCTTAGATTCACGGAAAATATGAAACGGGAAACCTTAAAAACGAACAAATAAGAAACGGAACTTCAGTAGATTGAAGGAAAAATGCAAAATGGAAAATTTTAACAACGGAGAAATAAGAAACGGAACTTAAGTAGAAACACGGGAAAATGCAAAATGGAAAATTTTAACAACGAAGAAATAAGAAACGGAACTTAAGTAGAAACACGGGAAAATGCAAAATGGAAAATTTTAACAATGGAGAAATAAGAAACGGAACTTCTGTAGATACACGGTAAAATACTTAACGAAACGGGAACGGTACTTTCCCCGTTATTTTCAGTAATTTTTTTTACAGTGTACTAAAGCTTATAAGTATTATGGTCCTTGAAAATAATTGTTATAATTTTGTTACATATGATATTAGAAAACAGTGTGGTTTACAGTTTTTTGTCAATCGCGCAAGTATATTGTCGTAAAGGGAAAGGTTTAAAGGTAATAGTGCGGTCGTCGATCGTATAGTGGAAATATTGCGTTGAGTATTTACTTTCGGTTAAACGACTAAATAAACCCATCCAGGTTTAAATTAATTTTCCCCATGAGATTTCTTTCTTTTCCTATCCCCAAAGTCCAGCGGAGCTGGACATGGTCCATGAGTCCAAAAACCTCAAGGAAGTCCAGGACGCCATCAGCGGACTTCCCAGGAGATCTTGATGGCTGAGCCCCAGGCACTCCAAGATGTGAGAGGGTGAAGCCTGCTCAGAAGAGCACTTGGAGCATGTGTCAAATACTTTTGAACCACCCGAGAAGGTCATACCCATGAGATTTAAAAAGGCCTAACATTAATTGGCAACAAATGAAAATTCTTATAAATGGGAAACAAAGTATTTTATTAATTTCATATTTATAAGTATATAAGAAAGAAAACAAGTCTGTTAATCCTTGAGTAAGCAATGGATTCAAGCACGAATATTATTTTTAAAATATCTCTAAAATCGTAATTAATATTCGTGTTCAGTGTAATTAATATTCGTGTAATTCAGTTTTTGCAATTCTCAAATAAAAAAATACCGCAAAATTATTAGTTCTGAAGGAATGAAAATATATTTCTCCTTTTCGATACATTAAATTTAAAACCCATATTTCGGAAATAAAAAACTTCTGATTTTATTCTTTATCAATAGAAGAACCGGATCTGTCTGGTTACCTTACTGTTCAAAATATTTTCAAAGTATTGTGACAGCTGCAAAAAGCTATAGTGTTGGCAATAAAAAAAGTAACTACATTCGTTTTTAGATTCTAAGTCGCAATAAAATTTCGATCCAATACCATTTTTTTTTCAGGACTTGTACACTTGAAATAAAGAATACACATTAGTTAAATGGCCCTGTTTCGAGTCTTGAGTGGCAACAGAAAAAGCTGCATCACAATAAGTTCTTTCTCGATAGTCAATTGGTGAATCAATGTCACTTGAAAAAGAGAACCAATTGAATCACCGATCGAAGGAAATCCAGGATTGAAAGCTGGAAGAAATTACGTCAACTGAAGCAAGCTAATACTTTACTTTTTTTCCCTACTATTTAAGACTTAAAAGAACATCCAATCTTGTCGACGGGATTTATAGATGCCTAAATGTATTACATTTATGTTCACAAGATTGCATGAAATAGCTGCTTATATTCACGTTACAAGCGGTGGTAGAGAAAATATTTTACTTAATGAAAATAAAATCATAATTATGATTTTATTATCCACGTTGTTGAAACTGTGCGTTGTAAAAAAAACTTTTACAAAATTGCAGCACATTTTTCGGTTATTTTGTTTTCAGAAAGTTGATGTTTTCTTGACGGGCAGAGTCACGTGAACAACTTACTCCAATAGCGTTCAAACAGAGATGGCATGTATCCAATCACTGCCAATAAAGTAAACGTTCTCACAGCACCACACAATACATTTCACAACATCTGTAAATTTACAGCACTTTTACCATCATACTGTTGTTGTTGTCGTGTGCCTCCATGCCATAACCTAGAAGGCAAGAGTAGTGCAGTAGCATCCGTTGGCATAAGGCTTTGAGTACCCGTGAGAGGGTGGATGTCTGACTTCTACTTCGAGAGGGCTCCACCTCCTCAATTTAGGCACGTCGCTGGAGGGGAGGGGCATTTTTCTTCAGACAACCTGCACGCATGGTACTGCGCTATAACCGCCAACAGGACTTTCGGACCCACAGATTTAACGAGCACGTTTTCCGCATGTACTCAGGAAAACACATTGAGCTAGAAGGGAAACTGGAGTGAGGTGTCAGCGAACCGAAAACCCACTCACACCCTTTTAAGCGAACAGGGCAGAAAAGGACTATTTTCCCTACTTGTATGCAATGCTTGTATGAGACCCCTCTATCATATTGACTTGGGCTCCTAAATGTATTTTAACATTTTTAGTTCGAAAGAAATTAACTTTCTTTAACTTTAAATTTCAACTTTTTTAAGAAATAACCATGTGGATCACTAACTAAGAACCAGCGAAGACGAACCCAATAGCGAAATAGGCAAGTTTCTAGGTTTTCTGCCCGGTTCGTTTCTGCTGCAGTTCCGTGTATTCCTCCGCGTTTCATTATTGAACCGGCTCGTTTGCTGCCCTGCTCAGTGAATCACACACCTCACTCCACGTTTCTTCTAGCTCAATGGGAAAACACAAATATCCATGTCTTATCCGGGATTCGAACCCGGGCCCACTTACTTTACAAGCGAGAGTCGAAATCACCATACTGGCTGGGCGACATTATCGTACTGTGATGGTAAAATATAGGTGTTTTTTTACAGTATAATCGATGATAGAGCAAATATTAATATTTACTGAAAATAAAATTGTCATTATGATTTTACGTTTTTCATCGTCGTTTGAAGATAAGGTAATTGTGCCTCTGCGTAATGATGAAGTCTATACTCGCGAGTGTGTAGTTGTAAAGGAAATATGGAAAATAAACTGGAAGTTTTTCTGCGTAAGGAAACAAACGCAGTTTCAAAGTAAGAAGTTAAAAATTTGTATTTTATATCTTGAAACAAATTTAAGGCTAACTATTTATTATATTTATTGATGATATCAGATATGGAGATAAATAGCAAGTTAATATTTTTGGGGCTGACAAAAATTTGATGAGTATAGTAAAATCGACTGGACAAAGCCAGCAATTATAGAATGATTTTACGAAAAATATTGGATGTGCTACAAGATGAGGCATGTCGTTCAGTGCAGTCCTTAACATTTAAATCCTTATTCTTTGACAACCCAGAGTCAGAACTTAAATTTGAGTTCGTGTGTCTTCAACATAATTCTTGTACATTTAAATTACACAATGTTGTCATTTTTACACCCTATTACCCGAATTACTTTATTCTTTGACAACCCAGAGTCATACGTTTCATATAAATTTGAGTTCGTGTATCATCAACATAATTCTTGTATATTTAAATAACACAATGTTGTCATTTTTACACCCTATTACCCTAATTACCTGTATTACCTTATCTTGACACCGAGTCAGAACTTAATTGAGTTCGGTTGTCATCAACATATCTTGTACATTTAATTTACACATGTTGTATTTTACACCTTTTACCGTATTACTTTCTTGACACCCAGAGTCATAACTTAATTGTGTCGAGTGTCATCACATATTCTTGTACCAACTGGATAACACAATGTTGTCATTTTTACACCCTATTACCCTAATTACCTGTATTACCTTATTCTTTGACAACCCAGAGTCAGAACTTAAATTTGAGTTCGTGTGTCATCAACATAATTCTTGTACATTTAAATTACACAATGTTGTAATTTTTACACCCTATTACCCGTATTACCTTATTCTTTGACAACCCAGAGTCATAACTTAAATTTGTGTTCGAGTGTCATCAACATAATTCTTGTACCAACTGGATAACACAATGTTGTCATTTTTACACAACATACTTGAGTTAGACCTGTGCTGTTCAAACACCGGAAGTTTCTGAGGAGTGCAAAAGTATTGTAGGTGTCGTGGTAAACATGAGCATTTCAAGGTAGCCTTCTGAAATGAGAGTCTAGACGTAGTTTCTGTAGATAAGAAAAACAGAAAAATTAAACTGGAAGCATTCTGATATATATATTTTTTTTAAGTAAGTAGAATATAATAGTTTTAGTAATATGTAGTTAATAAATTCATGTTGTTTTTTTAATGTAAATTTCGTTTTATTTACTCAAGTTTATAAAATGTATGTGTTTTATTACATTATGTATTACAAGTTTATATATTTTTCTGGTTTTTTTTATACAATTTTTTTATATTCATCATTTATTTCTGGACAGGTGCCAGCAGACTGGAAATTGGCGAATGTTTCTCCATTGTACAAGAGAGGGCCTAAATCTGATCCAGGTAATTACAGACCAGTTAGTCTTACATCTGTTTTAGGTAAAAGTTTTTGAGACATTGTTGAAAATGCGTATAATGACTTTTTTGGAAACTAATAATTTACTTTCAGATAATTAATATGGCTTTAGAAAAGGTAGGTCTTGTACAACTAATCCTTTAAAATTTTATGATACTGTAACAGAAGAGATTGATAAAGGCAATATGGTTGATGTTATTTCTATCAATTTCCAAAAGGCTTTTAATAAAGTTCCTCATGAAGCTTTGTTATTTAAGTTGAAAAGATTTGGGTTAGGGACTGCTGTGGTCCGTTGGATTAAAAATTGGTTGACCAATAGAAAACAACGGGTTCACATTAATGGTAAGTACTCTGATTGGAATGAGGTTGTAAGTGGAGTGCCTCAGGGCTCTGTACTAGGACCAATTTTATTTATTATGTTTATTGATGATATCAGCTGGAGGTTGAATAGCAAGTTAAGTATTTTTGCAGATGACTTAAAAGTGACGAGTACAGTAAATTCTGTTGAGCATATTGAGCAGTTACAAAATGATCTTACGAAAATTACTGAATGGGCTTCACACTGGGGCATGTCGTTCAGTGTTAACAAATGTCAAACCTTGCATTTGGGTAAGAACAATGTTAATCATTCTTATGTTTTATAGGGAGAAAGTATCCAAGATAATGAGTTCGTTAGAGATTTAGGAGTTTTTGGTGAGCAATGATTTTAAAATGAGTAAGCAGTGTGTTGAGGCAAGTAAGAAAGCCAATCGAATGTTGGGATATATTAGAAAAGTATCACTTCTAAATCTAAGGAGATTATTTTGCCAATGTATAGGGGATTGGTAAGGCCACATCTGGAATATGCTGTTCAGTTTTAGTCTCCCTTCCTCAGAAAAGATATAGAGTTGCTTGAAAAAGTTCAGCATAGGGCTACAAAAATGATTAAGGGTCTATCTGGTATTGATTATGATAACAGATTAAGTTCTTTAAACATGTATTCCCTGGAAAACAGGAGATCTAGGGGTGATTTAATACAGTTATTCAGATTCATAAAACAGGGAGACATGGAGGGCTTAGATTTTACTTTAAATAGCCGGACCAGAGGTCATGATCAGAAATTGAATAAATCGAGCTTTAGAAGGGAGGTAAGAAAACATTATTTTTACAATAGAGTTGTCAATGAGTGGAATGCTTTACCAGATTATGTTGTGCATTCGAAGAGAGTAGAAGATTTTAAGAAGAAACTTGACGGACATTGGAAAACGGTAATGTATTAGATTTATTTTGGACCAACCTTGCTGGGCCTCTGGCCTGTTGTTGGTCGACAATTTTTGTATTTGTATTTGTATTTGTAATGTACTTTTTGGGATGTAATGGCTTGGTACTCTATTCAGTTTGGCCTCGGCAATTTATGTATATCTTTTAAAGGCGCAAAATGAGCGGAGGATTAATGAAATGGCGATTCGCCTTCGCCTGCTCCTTCATCAATTTCACGGTTTTGGCACAGATTAGGATAGCGGGCCTGCAGTTTGTGGCAACCCTCGAGCGATATGACGTCAGCAGGTCGCAGGCAGCGTTCCCTTATGTCCTACGATATATCGTCGCATTCGTTTGTGGTAAGCACATAGAGAGGGCTAATGAGACCAAGCGACCGCGAGTCTCCATACCAAAGTGCCCCTGTGCTAATCCAATTGAGAAAAAAATTCTAGGCCACATTTCTCCGGGTGTATTGAATATTTTTACAAACAGTTTTTTATATGATAAATGTAGCTGACTTACAGTTATCTACAATCCCACTTTTTGAAATGAGTTGGAATATTTTGTGCAAAATTTATTTATTGAAAATTAAAAGAAATATTACCGAACTCATTTCAAAAAGTGGGGATAGAGATAGCTTCATTTACCATAGAAAAGAAACCTTTTTGTAAAAATATTCAATAAACCCAAAGAAATGGGGCTTAGAAAATATGTTTTCCACTGGATTAACACAGAGGTACCTTTGTTTGGAGACCCGCGGTCGATCGTTCTCATTTTCCCTTAAGATGAAGATGGTGCGCAATAAAATGATTCCGTCAGAAAGTCACCAAGTAAACCTAGTAAGCCCAAACAAAACGATCATTTATAGTTAGTTCATTCTAAATGGTGATATTCCATTTCTTAGGAAAATGAGTAAGTCATCAAAAATATACCTTTTGTCGCCAAAAACTTCCGTCTGTGTCCAAATATAGCGTTTGGCAAGACTTGCGTCCCCAAAATGGAAAAGTACCCCAGGCCTTTTCTCTTATATAGGGGGATGAGAGCAGGTCTAAAAACCGAAGTATCTCTGTGTTAATCAAATGGGAAAAATTTTTTTTTTAAGCCACATTACTTCGGCTGTATTGAATTATTTTTACAAACTGTTTTTTTTATATGATAAATGTAGCTGGCTTACAATAGGCTCTATTATCCTCATTTATCAAATTGATTCGAATATTTTCAAATTTTCAATAAATAATTTTATAACAAAATAGTAGAACCAATTTCAAAAAGTAGAAGTCGCCAGATTCTAAGACCCCAGATTAGTGGGGTTTGTTAATGCTGAGAAAAGACATTGAATAATGTAGTTTTCATTCTACAGTATAGTATTTGTTGTGACAATACGATTAGGATAAGTTTGAAAATTGTGCATCGCGTGACACTTTACCGAACTGGCATTCGGAAACTCCAAAACCTTTCCCAGAAAGAAAGAAACACAAAACGTGATGATTTTATTAGGATTTAAAGAAAAAAAATCGTTACTAAGAAATATATTTTAAGATACTTTAAAAAAAAATTTAAAATTCGGTCGGGACCCAAATTGATTTGTTGTTGAATTGTATATTTTTATGTAAACTTTTTAGGTTCGTTTATCGGATTCTTTGGTTGCAAATTTGGACTTAAGCCTGTGACTTTGTCAGGTTGTTGCCTATTGTCGTTTGGCATCGGACTGTGCTTTTTTGCTGAAGATGTCATTGTCATAACAATAGGTTGGGGACTATTCAATGGTAACTTTTGTCATTTTAGTAACATAATTGAGACATGAATGATATTATAATGCTACTAAATCTTGCAATCTAATGCCAAAAAAATTAGTTATCATAATTTATTTCATGAATTTTAAAAAAAATGAATAGAGTTGTTAACTAATTAAAGCAAATTAAACTAACAAACTTATAAAAACTAATTATTATGTGACTTAACCTTTGCTTTGTAAAGAAAACAATGGTATGAATAACTACTGAGTTAATGAAGAATTCTTGAAATAATAAACCATTGAGCAGTTTAATGAACAACTACTGAATTAATGAATAATTATAGGTTGCTTCTGCGGTATAGTTCCTTCCAGCTTTCAATTCTGACCTCCTTTGATTGGTCCTTCGATTGGTGATCTGTTCTCACGTGACATTGATTCACCAATCGCGGATAGGATCAATAAATAGTTAACTTTATTTAGCATTTCTATTGCCACTCAAGACATAAAACATGCTCTTTCATTAATTAATGAACAATTAAGAAAATTGATAAATTTTTAATGAATTATTGTACAATTACTTATTAAAAATTGATGAATTGTTGGGCAGTTAGATAAATTAATAATTATGAATTCTGAAAAATTACGAACATTGATAAATAATTAATGTATAAATGTGTACAATTACTGGTATAAAAAATTAATAAACTGATAAACAAGTAATCAATCAATTAATTAAGTAATGAATAATTTCTGATATTATAAACATAGAACATTTATGAATAATATACGTCATTGAATAAACAAACGCTTATGAATAAATTAAAGCTAATAAAATTTTTCAATAAAGAAAAAAATAATGATATTAAAATAAGAATTTCTATTAGGTTTAGGTTCCGGAATGGCATGTCATCTTTTACCGTCGTACATGAGTCTACACTTCGCTCCAGAAGACTTGGCAAGAGCGAACGGACTTGCAATGACGTAGCTGTGGCTTATGAGGATAAAAATATTACAAGGTATTTACATGAAACTATTAAAACTTTTCCAGCAATGACGTCGGTAAAAGGTGTCCAGGATTCCCTAGACAGAGACGAAACATAGTATGAAGAAAATGAAAATAATGTAAACAACCCAGGTGTACCTCTATCAATGATTCAGTTTGGTGAAGGACACACCGAGTTACAAAGCCAGCAACAAGAAAAAGACCAAGCTACTGAGAGATTGTTAGTCAACCCTAATGAACCTCTTGCAACATTATCATTCGGTGGAGAGGACCTACATTTCCATACCAAACAACCACAAATAGATGAAACAACTGAAAAGCTGCTAAACAACAACGCGATTGAATTTCGGCCAGTTGCAGCAAGGCAATCTCCAGGCCTGCCCTCCAGAACAAAACCAAGTACTTTCGAAAGTCTTCGGGTCTCTACAGCCCTACATTCATTCTGATGACAATCATACAAAGCTCGTTCATGTGTATCGTGACACTACATTTGACCGTTCTGGTGGACTTTGCGAAAGACAAAGGGGTCACCACCGACCAGTCCGTCCACATGCTGATGTGCTCTGCAGTTGCCAATCTTGCCGGATGCCTCACTCTGGGCTTTGTGACGGAAAAGTTATGGCTGTCCGCGACCCAATTTGCTGCCCTCTGCTACCTTTGATACGGGCTGAGCGCCACGGCTTTCGCCCTGAGCAGCAACTTCTTTGGGATGGTGCTCTCTGCGGCTTTGGCCAGTTTCGTGGTTGGAGGACAGTTGCTGACGTTTCCGGTCTTGGTCTCGCAGTATTTCGATAAGGAGAAGAGAAACATTGCGATGACTTCGAGGTTCGTTTTGTTCTGTCCCATGAGCTTCGCGGCAGCATCCCTAATAGGTAAGCGAATTTTCGGTGCTTTTCATGACAAGCTGAATATAGAATCCTATATTAGCTGAATATAGAATCCTATATTAGCTGAATATAGAATCCTATATTAGCTGAATATAGATTCCTATATTAGCTGAATTGTACATAGGCGCCGACTTTTGAATTTGACCATTGGGATGAATTGGTAAGAGAGGGATACATAAAATCCCCACTAAATTGGGCAGATCGGGTGACCGCCCCAACTTTCTCCATGGAGTTGGCACCCATGGTGTTGAAGTTCTGTCAATCATATAAGAAAAAGGCCGCAAAATCTAATGTAGAATATTTGATCAAGATAAAAATAAATAGTATGATGAGGGGGGCGTCCATAAATTAGGTGATGCGGTTTTGACGATTTTTTGAACCCCCCCCCCCTCGTGATATGTCGTGATATTTGGCTCGACCTCCCCCCTCCTCCATAATCTCACGTGAAATTTTTCAAAATAAATATTTTTGAAAGTTTTGATTTGGACGTTTGACGAAATATTTTCTGCCGAAAACAAAGTAGGTTTGAGCTATTATGTGTGTCCTTACTCGGCTCACAAGCTCCATCACGTGATTTTAAAGCCCTTGGCGTTAAACTTTTCGCCAAATGCCTTAAACTAGGGTATTTTATTATATTTCTTATGTTAGGACTTCTTATTTTAAAGTACATTATGATTGTTGAATTTTATGTAATAATAGAATAAAACTATAAATAAGTGTCTCTATTTTTATGTATTTTTCAAAGAAACGGCATCTTGCTAATTGTGCTAAGTTGCCAAATAATACACTTTTCCAGTGGCTCATTTGTTTCCATTTTCTCGCCGGCTGGATTTGTGGATTCCAGTAAATCACTCCATATGCCTCCAAATGCCTGCGGGGGGAGGGGGGGGGGGGAATGGAGTCACCAAAGAAGAAGACACCGGATCGCCTTTTTTTTCTGCAACCGAAACTTTTCGTTTGATACCCGGGACACATAATAAATCGAGGTCCAACTTGGATAGTCTACTAAACAGCAGCTGCATCGTAAATTTGCAATCCTTTGGTATGAATTGAAACTAATAAAGAGAACAGAAAGAAGCGAATGCCAATCGAATCTATATAAAAGAAGGGACCGTTCTTTTCTCGTAAAACTTTTTAGCACAGTTCGGAGAGCCACGGTAAATATCATGTAAGATTTTGCCAATTTTTAAATCCAGAAAAAAAATTACTGGAATTTTGCGCCATTTTACCGCAATTTTACACTGATTTTTTTTACGGGGGAAAATTACGTGATATTTGACGAGATCCTCCCTCCCCCAAGTGATATTTGGTGATATTAAGTATGTTCCGCCAGTAATATTTAGTTTAATTGTTTCTTTTTCAGGTCGAGTCCGTGATGGCATTGGCTCTTATGAATGGGTTTTCTACACCATACATATATTCAGCATTTTTGCAAGCGTCCTTATTCTACTTATGCCATTTGTAGTAAGACACAGAAAGTAGTTGTATCCACTACAAAAAGTACTGTAGTTTTATAGCACAGAATGATGCTGTAACCGACGATAACCAGTGATGTTGTAATAAAACAGTAATAGTGTTGCCAACAACCATCCTTCGTTGTGATATAATATATAATGTAAAATTCATTGTGCTGTAAAATGAGAAATCAGTCCAATCGAAAGTGTTTGCTCCGCTAGCAGTGTTTTCAAGCTCTTTCTTTCATTGTTAAAATGCTATTGTAAGATGAAATAAATCTTTATAGTCATGAAAACAAGAAAAAAACATGTGTCATGTGCAAGAAAAGTCATGTGCAAGTCAAGTCATGTGCAAGAAAAATATTTAATGCCCATTGGAACATACGCTTTTCTGACAATCATCTAGATCTGATTTAGAAGTATAAGGGCAGCCTCTGCTTATAGGACCTCCTGGATTCCATTAACAATGTCGTAGACTAGAATTCCTCAAAGTTGATTTGTAATGATACTTACATAATATTCACGGCAATTACAGTCCAAGCTCGCTAATTCGGCGCATTCGATGCCTAAAAACCCGTCGAATTGCAGAAAGTGAAGATTAAAGCCCTTATCAGACGGTACGAACGTCGCTCGTCGAACAACTTTTGTGACAGCAAAAACTTCACAAGAGAACGGCTACGTCATGCGTGACATCACAAACTTTAAAGCAGTATTATCGCGGTATTGGAGGAGGAGGTACAAGGAGGAGGCTCGGCCGTGACGTCACGACTGAACTTTATTCTGATTGGAGCAGGCGTTCGAACAGCAAAAATGAGCCGGATTTTTTCGAGTCGACTCGAAAATGCTCATCGAGCACAAACTGCTCCAAAAACCAGTTTTTGATATGGCGTACGGACGTCGCTGAACGAACGAGCTCTCGTGTGATAAGGCATTAAGAGTAAAAGAGTGTGTTTGATTGGCTTGGTGCTCGTCGGTCCAATGCTGTACTGTTGAAAAAATGGACACCTGCGCATGATCGAGCAAGTGTAGTTTAATCCTTTGCAGCATATGATAGAAATACGCATTCTCGTGCAAGCGCAGTTGCTATTAGTATAGACTTTACCACCACCAGATTAAAAAAAAAAACGAACAGCTCTTTATTATAGTTATGGACATAGTAACATAACCTTTTTTTAAGGGATTTTGGGTTTTTAGAAAAAAATGGCTTTCAGTTTAACTGGTTCATTCTAAGAACCAGTGTTTTCTGGAGTAACTGAAGCCGAAACCATTTTTTATGACAAAAACCATGACAAAACCGTGAGAAAATGTTAATTTGACATCTAGTGTTCATAACACAATGTAATGAATAATTTTTTTTAACATTGTGTTTGTTCCTTGTAGCTGTAACTTTTGTTGTAACTGTCAGTCACTTTTGTTGTATATACAAAATTTAGGAAAAGGAAAATAAAGTTGCATATTGGTTGTGTCTGTAGTTGTATCTTTTGTTGTAACTTTTAGTTGCTCTATATACAAAAAAATTACAATTAATGATAGTTTGATAAGTTTAATCTTCTTACGGAAACATAAATTTTTGGTTGTTTTCTTATTTATAATTCTTTTAAAACCTCAAAGCTAACAAGTAGTGAGATTTCTGTGATGATGCTATATGATAACTATACTAAAATGTTATTAAGGTGTCATCTGTAAAAGTTGTTTCTCTTATCATAAAATATTGATGATGGTGAAACAAACATACAGGAACTATTCACAATTCTGAAAAGCCTCTCTTCAATTATTAAAAAAATTGATTTGGTAGCCTTCTTATAAAAATCTGTAAAAGTTGTTTCCTTATCAGGATACATTAATGGTGGAAAAACAAACATACATGATTAGTTCACAAGTTTAAGAAAAAGAAGAAACTTGTTCTCTTCAAAGAGGGTAATAGCATGTTCAAAAAAAAAAAACGCAAAAAAAAAATCAAAAATGTCACTTAGCACGTTCCTCCACTAAGCTCTTCGATTTTGAAAAGCCTCTCTTTAATCTTTAAAAAATTAAATTAATAGCCTACCTATAAAAATCTGTAGAAGTGGTTTCCTTATCATAAAATATTGATGGTGGTGAAACAAACATGCAGGATCAGTTCATAATTTTGAAAAGCATCTCTTCAATCGTTAAAAAATTAGATTAATAGCCTACCTATAAAAATCTGTAAAAGTTGTTTCCTTATAAAGTATTGATGATGGTGAAACAAACACATAGGATAAGTTCATAATATTTAGAAGCCTTTATCAATATTTAAAAAAGTTAAGTCAACAACCTTCCTATAAAAATATGTAAAAGTTGTTTTCTTGTTACGAAATAATTATCACGCTGAAACAAACATACAAGAACCATCACATGTTTTAAATATGTAGAAACTTGCTGATTTTATGACTTCATGACACGTGACTTCCTTTTTATCACGAAACCGAAACTGCGCACTTTTTTTAAGTCAAATAAAAGCTAAAACAAACTAAAGCATTTATCGACGTAGTCTAGCCTTGCCATCAGACTGCTTTCCTTGCGAGGTCTCATTACCTTTACCCTCTTCTCTCCAGAGCAGTGGTCGAAATTGGATAAAGAAATTTAGGATCAGTCTGTGAGACTAACTTAAAAAACTAGACGCAAATGCACATTACCTATAGAAGCATTTTTTTAATTATGAAAAAAAATATCCGCCATTTTTGGAGTTTACAGTGCCCAAATTGACAATTTTTTAGATCGCTGGACTTGCGTGTTTATAGAGAGTCACCGGAGTTTCGCGATTTTAGGATAACTGTAGTTCCAAAAAATTTACGAAATCACAATTTACTTCAGATTTTTTGCTAAGTTTGTGTATATTACAGTTGTCTGAGTTTTTTTAAAGTTTTGTCGGAGTTTCCATGTATTTGACAATAACCAAAACTTTAGGATTTTACAACAGCCCCAATTTGAATATTTTTGCCGAAATTTTGAAATTTGTAAATCGATGCAGAGCTATTTTAGGACTGCTGAATTTTTGCGATTATACGAGCAAGAAGAATTTAGAGCCAAATAATTTAATAAATTTCTTTCAGGGTGGATTTTATTTTTACCATGTTTTTCCTATTTTCAAGTAACTAAAACAAACATCATTTAATTCTTTAAAATACAATATTCTTAAGTCTAACGATAAAAAAAAAAGAAAGTATGACTTTAAAGAAAATTTTATAGATAATTTAATAAAATTTATTTGAAATAAAAATGCGAGTTTAACTTGGTGAGGGAAAAAAATAGCGATCTGGTGATTCCAAATGGAATGGGAATGTTTCTTATGATGCCATTCTCTCCATAATGCGATTTCATTGGTTGTTTCGTTTTTTTCCATAATACGATTTCATTGGTTGTTTCGGTTTCAATTCACCATCAGAATGAGGAAATAGATGAAACTTTCCATGCAAGTTTTTTTTTTAATAAATGATTAAAACAATCAACAGTACAGTAAGGAGTTGGTCTTAAAAAAATAACAACTAAAATATTCTGAGAAAACTCACTTTCGAATACCAAAACAAAAGTAATTCGAGAAAAATGAAAATAAGAACGCGGAGCTGTTGCCAGATCCGTCGTGAAACAACCTCATTATTGGGAGTGAAAGGGTTAAAAAAATTATAATTTAATATTTAAAATTAATTTTTAAGTTGCTGGACTTATGGGGTTTCTGTGAAAAATAACAATTGTTTGTGTTTCGAGTAATAAACGAAAATAATACTAACTCATATTTTGCTGCTCCAATTTTGTTTATTCATCTCAAAATAATTTTAGATCAAAAGAAAGTAATAAAAAACTAATCAGAACAATCGCAAACAATATTGGACTTATAGAGTTTCTGAAAACAAAATTACCAACAGAAGTAGCCATTTGACAAGGTCGGTGGCTTATAGGGTTTCTCTCCGAAACGCTATATTCAGTTGCTTCACATAGCTGTGCTACGTAAACTACAGATATGATAGGATTTCTTCACAGTGCTAAAATAAGATTAATTGATTAACATCAAAACTCAAATTTGATACAATTGAAGAGCTGAGTGGAAGAACGTGCTAAGTGACATTTTTGAAAAAATTGAGATATTTGTGTCAATGATCATGTTATTACCTGCTTTAAACATAACAGCTTTCAATTTTTCAGAAAACATTCGATTTCGTATATTTTTCGCATACGAAGTTGGTAGGTGCACGCGTTTTCGTCACTTTTTCAATGGAAGAACGTGCTAAGGAGCCTTGGCATGTTCTTCCACCGAAATCGCCCGATTCATGAACGATCGTTTAGTGGAAGAACGTGCTAAGTGACACGTTTGCGGAAAATTTTCAGACTTTCGCTTGCATTAATAGCAAAACAAATGGTTCTTTTGTGGTTTTAATCAAAAAGAATTCAACAAAATGTAATTTATATTTCCTAATTAACTTTAATTATTAAATATAATCAATGAAATAAAATTTATAATGCGTAAAACTGGGTTTTGAGTGCATTTAGCAAAATAGGAAAAAAATGCATTTTGATTTTAAATTTAAACGGAGTTAAAGGTTTTAACATTTTATAAAATATCATCTACTTTGAATGTCGTCTGATTTTTATTGTAATAAACAAAACATAGATAATTTAGCAGCGAACAGATGGTATAATTAAAACAAAGTTGCACCTGCTCTAGGGAGATCGCAGTTGGCGTTAAAACAACATTGCACCAAACATTCAAAGCATCTGGTTTGTTTAAAAAATGAATTATGGGTACAAAAAACGTTTTAAAGCCATTTTACGTTTGATCTCTAAAGCTATCGAACGCATTTTGTGCAATGTCCTAATCTCCTAAAATTATTAAAATGAAATTAAGAAGCAAGCGGAAAGCTGAATTTTTGCTTGAAAGTGTGAATTGCAGCTTATACGGTAAGTACAAATTTAATCAAGAGTTTGCTTTGTTATGTAAAACTAAAATATTTTTATAATAATTGATGTTAAAATAAAGTAACAAAGTATAAAACGTTATAAGTTCTTAATATTTATTAAAATATCGATGACTTTAAAAAAGTACTATACATCACGATTGTAAAAATAAATTGTTTAAACGATCATGTTCTACTGTTGTAGAAATGCTGTAAATTAAAGTAGCTTTCTTAAAATTGATTAAACCCTTAATTGAAAAGGAGAAAAAAAAACGTAAATAACCTTAGGATCTATATCTTGCCATACAACTTATTTTTACTTTTTTTTAATATCAAAGTTTGTTTTTAAATTCAATTATTCTTATCTAAATACTATTTAAACATTTATTTTGCGAAAACTTACATCTTACATTATTATCTTTTTTAAAATCTTTTAAATTTAATGTTTATTTATTCACATGCATTTGTGTTTCTTGTACTATCTTTTTGTATACTTTTTATTAAGTTGATTTTTCTTATTATTCTTCAAAGTATTTAGTTTATAATTTCAGTGATAATGGTATTTTTTAAAAAATATTTTCAATTAAAAACTTACTCATCTAACATTAAGCCAGAAGTTCTAAAATAACTTATATAACTTTCTTTTAACTTAAATACTCAAAGAAATCCTTATAGTAGGGACAGACGGACGAACAAAAAGCATAAGATATATGACTGATATCTTAAAAAAACCTAGGGATGAGTAACACTATGTATCAATACGCTTATTTTTAAAGTTATATATACCTTATAAAGTATTTTCAATAACTATCAAACCTAAAAAGTTCTATGGCAGCTACTCCTTGCATATGCACAATATTGTAGAAAACTTTATTTTGAGGTCCGACAAATACAGGGAACACGTGTATCAAATTTGAAGTCTGTATCTATTTCCGTTATTCAGCAATACCTTTAAAACCCAAAAAAAGTTTATAGCAGCCGCTACTTGCGCATGCGCAATTTTCTCTAAAACCTTATTATGACGTCCAACAGGAACTAGGAACCCGTGTACTAAATTTGAAGTCCGTAGCTCTTTTATTTCGAACAGTAAAGTAGTTTCAGACAGACAGACAGACGGATCAATGAAAAAAACCCCAATTTTTTAGAATGAGCACCCTCCAAAACAAAACGTGTAGAAAGCACAAAATCTTAATTTGGAATATTGACCCCCATCGCAATGGTTTTATTACCTTATATTTTATATTAGGTGATTGAAAGTAATAACTTTAAAAATTGGACGGGTACAAAGGAAGTTGGGGGGGGGGGTAGTAGGACGTACGGACAGAAACAAAATAACAGTCGTACAGACAGGTGGCGAAACACTATACATTGTAGTCATCTAATTTTTTTACTTTCGAACCAAAAAAAGAATTTTCATAATCAGGCACTTTGGATCGGAAATTAAAAGGGATATGACAAAATGATGGACGGACAGGCAAACGATTAAAAAATATAAAAGAGATCTGTGAAGTCCTATCTTCCAAACAGAAAAAGAATTTTATTTTGAAAATCGGAGGGTTAGTACAGAAATTATGAAACGTTTATGGATCAAATTTACCTAAAAAATGTCACTCAGCACGTTCTTCCACTAAGCGACTGGCCAAAATCTGAAGCACTTCGGAGGAAGAACGTGCCAAGTGCATGAGTTGTCAAGCGTGTTTTGTAAATGACGCTTTATGACGTAAATTACGGCTAAGCCAAAAGCCACCAAGCATTTTGAAGAACCAAACTAAAATATCATGCAAAAAAAACTGTGATTTTGTGAATGACAGAAAAGTTGCAAACTAAAAAGTTTGAAGCTCATTATCTCGTTTTCACCTTTTTGTCACTTAGCACGTTCTTCCACTAAGCTCTTCAATTGTGACATATGGTTTTTCTGAAAAAAAATTATACAACTTTCTTTCACAATTTTTCTATGTACTAACATATCTTTTGTAAACTACCGGGTGGCCCAGCAGCGGGTAGTGTTTGAAACAAATGAAAAAATAAAAACAAATAAGAGACATGAGAAGAATTTAATGACGTTTATTGAATGGACATATTGGGCAATTAATGATAAAGAGGTTCGAAGTGCCCGCCATCTTTAACAAGGACAGCAGTTAGGCGGTTCTCGAATACAACCATACTCCTTACAAATACCTTCCTCCATATTCCTTTTGTTTGATCAATTCTCTTTGTGGGAAGCTATTTTTTAGCTGTTGTGAGAAGTTCATTGGCCAAACAAAAGGAGTATGGCAGGAGTATGGAGGAAGGAGGAAGGTATGGTTAAGGAGTATGGAGTATGGTTGGATTCGAAAACCGCCTAACTGCTGTCCTTGTTAAAGATGATGGGCACTTTGAACCTCTTTATCATTAATTGCCCATTATGTCCATTCAATAAACGTCATTAAATTCTTCTCATGTCTCTTATTTGTTTTCATTTTTTCATTTGTTTCAAACACTACCCGCTGGGCCACCCGGTAGAATGAACACTTTTAGCCACTATGGTAGTGCTAAGTATTTGGGAGCACCACCCCAACTAATCACATCTTTTATGAAACTTTTTGTTTCTAAACTTTCATGACCTAGCAGCAGGTAGATGTGGTCCATGAATCCATGTATTACAGCAAAGTCGATAAAAATAAGTAGAGATGAACTGAGATCTTCTAAACCTATAGACCCAGGCAGTGTAGGATATGCTCCGGAGAGGCTGGCATAAGATGACACTTGTTGAAGGTTGGAAAAGTTTTGCAGTCCGAGTTAAAAGTCATTCGTTTAACCCTTTCACTCCCAGTGATGCCATTTGGCATCATCATGTTTCTGATCATAATTTAAAAAAATAATTGGGCTGACATCTATTGGGATAATAAAAAATATTTTCTAATGGAAAAATGTTTGAAGAATCGAATGATGTGCTTTTTGATATCATAAATGGCTATAGATGATCAGAAAAAAATTTCTAAAATGATGATGCCAAATTGTCATTGGGACTGAAAGGGTTAAGATGGCTACTGTTGAGCCTGTAAATTGCTGTAATATCTGGTCGATCACTTCAAGCTCAAGAATGCAGCCGGGGCGCTTTCTACAATACCAGTGGTGAGCAGGGGGGAGTTAGCCATATTTGTTTGCAGTTTCTTTTCCATACGGAAGAAATTTCGTGGAAAGTGAAGGAGTCGCAACTAGTCATAGTATCTGTGGGGCCTCTTTTTGCCAATATGTCAGCAATTTCATTACCTGACACATTAAATAAGAGGGTATCCACTGAATGTGGACATCTCGTAATTGGGACATGTATTTTAGTTTTCCTAGTATCTGTAAACTAACTTGGTCACTGACCTTAGGCCAAGTTTGTAGGTGCTACGACTATCACTAAGTATCAAAATGTCTTCAGAGCCAGTGTCACACATCTTTTATCTGTCACTTTGTGCAACCAGGCGAATTTTTGGTATCGAATGCGCCGAGTCAGCATTGAGGAACTCTAGTATATAACATGGCTATTGGAGTCTAAGAAGTCCTACAAACAGGCTTTTCTTATACTTGTATATCACATCCAGATGTTTACCACAAAAACATATGTGCATAAAGCACGTTACACTCTTAAAACAAAATAGTGAAATCCACTCCTATAGGGGAAGTGCATTTTCGGCACCGGAAAGGAGTGGAAATTAACTCAGACTGAGTTAAAACCGCTCGTTTGTTTTAAGAGTGTAGCTATTTGCTTCTTGCACAATTGAATATTAATGTTTTTAAGACGTAACGATTTATTTAGTCTTACAATGGCCATGTTTCAGGTCTTGAGTGCATGGTAACATAAATATTTTAATGGATATAAATTATTTATCGAGTTTTGATTGGTGAATCCATGTTACGTGGGAACACAGGGCAAATCGAAGAACCGATGCCAAGAAGACATTTCGTCACTTGATACCACCCAAGCTAACATGTTCGATGGTAGATGAATGATGTTTGCTTCGGTTGTTTCAAGTGACGAAATTTCTTCTTGGGATCGGTTCTTGTCGGTTCTTCTTGGTATCGATTACCGTGGGAACACAGGAAAAATCGAGTATCGATCGATCCCAAGAAGAAATTTTGTCACTTGAAGCAACCCAAGCTAACATGTTCGATGGTAGATGAATGATTTCTCAATTTACAGCACTATGAATTTTACATTATATGTTATTTCACATCATATGTTATTTCACACCCTATGTTATTTCAATCACACGTTATTTCACTGCAAAAGATGATTGGTGATAACACTATTGATGAAGTCTTGCAGAAGCATTCCTGTGCTGTAAAACTACAGTGTTTTTTCTAGTTGATACAACTATTTTCTGTGTCCGGCTACAAATGGCATAAGTAGAATAAGTACGCTTGCAAAAATGCTGAATATATGTATGGAGTAGAAAACTCATTCATAAGAGCCAATGCCATCACGGACTTGAACTGAAAAGAAACATTTAAAATAGATATTACTAGCTGAACAGACGTTACTTTTGGTATTATCCACAACGATAAACTCTGATTTTAGCCCACACAGTCACAATGACCAAACAAAAGCGGTAAGAATTTATATTCTATATTGGTCGTTTTAATAAGCACTGCCAATAATAAATAGGCCGCGTAATTGTGTCTTCCCTAACTAAAACAGTACAATTGTTAACCCTGATTAAAAAAATTATGTCAGATTCAGTGCTGCAACCTATTTCTAGCCTCTGACTGTCAAAACTTCCCCAAAGCTTCTAAAATATTAGATTAAAGTAATATCGGTTTCAGTTTATTAGATTGAACATGTAATATCGTCTTGTCCTGTTGATCAAATTTCTTGTCATGAAAAGCATTGAAAATTCGCTTACCTATTAGGGGTGCTGCCGCGAAGCTCATGGGACAGAACAAAACGAACCTAGAAGTCATCGCTATGTTTCTCTTCTCCTTATCGAAATACTGCGAAACCAAGACCGGAAACGTCAGCAACTGTCCTCCAGCCACGAAACTGGCTAAAGCCGCAGAGAGCACCATCCCAAAGAAGTTGCTACTCGGGCGAAAGCCGTGGCGCTCAGCCCGTAGCAGAAGTAGCAGAGGGCAGCAAATTGGGTCGCGGACAGCCAAGACTTGTCCGTCACAAAGCCCAGAGTGAGGCATCCGAAAAGATCGGCAACTGCAGAGCACATCAGCATGTGGACGGACTGGTCGGTGGTGACGCCTTTGTCTTTCGCAAAGTCTACCAGAACGGTCGAGTGTAATGTAAGGATACACATGAACGAGCTTTGTATGATTGCCATTAGAAGGAACATTGGACTGTAGAGCACGCGAAGACTTTCGAAAATACTCTTAGTTTTGGTGTGGAGGGTAGGCCTGGATTTTGTCTTACTGCAACTGGCCGGAATTCAATCGTGTTGTGTAGCAGCTTTTCAGTTGTTTCATCGTTTTCTGGTAGTATGCTATTAAAATTTAGGTCCTCTCTAACCAAAAGAAAAGATTGTAAGAGGTTCATTTGTGTTGTCTAACAATCTTTCAGTTGCGTGGTCTTTTTCTTGTTGCTGGAGTTGTAACTCTGTGCGTCCTTCACCAAAATGAATCGTTGATAGAGGCGCACTTGTGTTGTTTACAGAATATTTATTTTCTTCGTACTGTTTTTCGTCTTTGTCTAGGGAATCCTGGATATCTTTTACCGATTGCATTGCTGGAAAATTTCTAATAGTGACATGTAAAAAATTTCTAAAACTTTTATATTCATAAGCCACAGCTACGACACCTTTCAAATAGTCCTCACGTACAGTTACGTATTTTCCGTTAGGTTCACCACAATCATCGATTTTGTTTAATCCGCTCGAGTGAATAATTGAATTTACCAACGGTGTTGGCTCCTTACATTCTGTAACTTCAACACATTTATCAACTTTGTGATTGTCTTTCATTTCGCCAGAAACTCTTACATCATCGTTATAAACGGTATCTGCTTTAGTGGTAGTACAACAGCTTCTAGTTTCAGTAAAACTATCAAATCTTTTAATGGAAGTCTTACAATTCGTTGGTGCATTGTTCGCAGTTTGGCTTGGACTACTGGACAGCAGCATGGCGGTAGGGAAATTGTGCAGAGTGTACCCGGCAAGAAGTAAAAATGCTCCAGATGTTCCAAATTCTTCCAAAAGATATTCATAGAGGGGTGGGTAAACGAAACCGCCCAATGATGAACCTGCCTTTGCAAGTCCGTTCGCCCTTGCCAAATCCTCAGGAGCGAAGTGTAGACTCAAGAACGATGGTAAAAGATGGTGTCATTCCGGAGCCTCAACCTAACATAAATATATATTTTAATATCACATTTTTTTTTATTTAATGATTGATTTTATTAGCTAATTAATTAATTTTATTTATTAAAGTTAATTTATTCATAAAAATAAATTTATGCAATAATGTATATAATCAAATAATGTATATTATTTATAAATGTTAATTTATCCAATAATGTATATCATTCATAAATGTTAATTTATTCGATAATGTTTTTTTTTCATAAATGTTAATTTATTCAATAATGTATATTATTGAATAATGTACATTATTCATAAATGTTAGTCTATTCAATAATGTATGTTATTCATAAATGTTAATTAATTCCATATAGAGTATATTGTTCAGAATTGTTAATTTATCCAAGAATGTACATTATTCATAAATCTTAATTCACTAATGTATGTTATTCATAAATGTAATTAATTCAATAATCAAAAATGTTAATTTATTCAATAAAGTATTTTATTCATAATGTTGATTAATTCAATAATGTATAGTATTCGTAAATGTTTATTTTGTCATTATTTGTTCCATAGATCCGTAATTGTTCATTTTATAATATTAATTTATATAAGTTTTCATAAGTTTAGTAACTATATATTCATTATCTATTTTTCTATTTTCTTTATCATTATTTATTTATTCATGAATGGTCAGTTTCAGGGCTTTTGTGGCAACAGAAATACAGGAATGAAATCTGGAAGACTACGTCACCTGAAACAAGCCAATTTAATGAGCAGCCCAGTAGTTGTACACTAGCTCATTCGTTATTCATTAAATTCCTAAATGGTTAATTATTAAAAATTATTCAAATGTCTAGCTACTAAAATGACAATTAATAGTTACCATTGAATAGTCCCCAACCTATTGTTATGACAATGACGTTTCAGCAAAAAAACACAGTCCAATGCCAAATGCCGCTACACAACAACCTGACAACGTCACGGGCTTAAGTCCAATTTTGCAGCCCACGAATCCAATGAACGGACCTAAAAAGTTTATATCAAATTATTTAAAACTAGGGGTGTGTAACACTACACGACTTTCAATTACCGTTCAATAAATCAATACCACATTCAAAGGTAATTTTATACCTTATAAGGTAATTTCAATAACTTTAAAACCTAAAACGTTCTCAGGCAGCTACGCTAGCTAAATATGAACATTAAATTTTGACATTTAAAACAAGAAAAAAATGTAGAGAGTCCGTGCGAAAAGTTCCTTGCATAATTTGGGAGAAAAAAGTTCTGGATGGCATCGGCAGAAAGTTTGTAAAATAAAAGTCAAAGTTCAAGTTTCGTCCCACCGCTTCATCTGGTCGGCAGACGTGGATGTGAATGTTAGTCCTTCACATGTTCCGGTCTTGCGTACATCATGTCTGCTGTTTGGGCGAACTTTAGTCACGACGTATGGGCCAAAAAACTTTTGTCGAAATTTTAAGCCTGTTCCAAACTGAGTTCATTTGATAGCGACTTTGTCATAAGGTTTGTATTTGGTGGGAGACTTGCGTCGATAGTTATAGTTGATCCTACTCTGTTCTTGTGGTTGTAATATATTGGCTTTGGCTTCTCTGTGCATTTGATGTTGATATTGAACATTCGAGTGTACATGTTGGTCTTCTAGAATTTTTTAGATGTTGAGATCCTCTTTATTTTTCATCTTTACTCCAGTTAAAAGTTCGAAAGGTGTGTATTTAGTTGCTGAAGGGACATTGCTGTTAATTACACGTTGGACAGCTGGTATGTGTTTGAACCATTTGTTCGGATCGTCGAGGGACAACTTGGAGATGACTGGGATGAGCGTTCCATGGAATTTTTCAACTTGGCCGTTTCCCCGTGGTGATTGTGGCATGTTCAATTTTCTCATCTTCGCAGTACTTCTTAAATTCTATTGCAGTGAAAGCTGATCCACGATCTGAAAGTATTCTTCTGTGATTTCTAAAGGTGATTTGTTGCAGTTGGAGTTTGTCCAAAGCGTCTTTTGCGGACGTTGACTTGACTGGAACTTTGTAAAGGCGTCTACAACAGTGAAGATGTACTTGTAATTTTTATTTGTACTTGGCAGTGGTCCGAAAAAATCTATATGATATATGTCTAATGGAACGTCGCTTTTAGGAATGGGATGGAGAAATCCTTCTTGTTTTCCAGTTTTTCGTGAGGCAAGTATGCCTGGTACACAGTTGGATAGTACACTTTCTACAGTCTTTCGTATAATGGGGAAGTAAAATTTTTGTTTAACTAAGGCTTCGGTTTTATTGATACCAAAATGAGCTTTATTGTGTTCGATTTGTACTATTTCTTTTCGCATGTCTTGTGGTATTACTAAAAGTTCTTGGTCATTGACTACTCTGTACCCAGCAGAATTCCAACGCATGATGCACTTGGCGCTGTGACCGTTGTTGAATAAAGCAGTACTTTGTTATTTAGATGACATTCTTGTACCTGCAAGAACTTGGACGGAAATGATGGAGAAATTGAAGCTTGTTTTAGAAATGTTGAAGTCTGCACACTTAACTTTGAAGCTGACGAAATGTGAATTTGGTAAAGAGGAAATTGAGTTTCTAGGCTTTGTGGTTAATAAACATGGGATTCAACCAGGGCGAAGAAAAACTAGTGCTGTTGTAAGGAGGTCTAACCAGTTTCTTCAGGCGTTTTATCCCGAATTATGCCACGCATGCCGAACCGTTGACACGACTTACGCGTAAAGATGTTGTGTTTCAGTGGAATGAAGAAACAACAATCGCGTTTGACAATTGCAAGAAGACCTGATCACACCTAGTTGGCACTCT